>JACXGM010011442.1:5925-25119 GCA_016801145.1 Umbra pygmaea | reverse complement strand
TGTAAATAAGAAATTGCTTTTAGTCAACTTAACCTGGTTAAGTAAAGGTTAAATAAAATAAAAATAAAATCAACTAACCCAAATTCCAATTATTTTATATTTTTTTATTTTGCTGATCCGAAAAATGATCCGATCCGTGACTCTGATCCGAAAAACGATCCGATCCGTGAGTTTTTTGATCCGTTGCACCCCTAATTGTGTCCCACTTGTTGTTGATTCTTCACAAACAATTACAGTTTCATATCTTTATGTTTGAAGCCTGAAATGTGGCAAAAGGTCGAAAAGTTCAAGGGGGCCGAATACTTTACCAAGGCACTGTATGTCTTCTAGTAGCTGTGCCAAGAGAAATCTGAATCATTCAAAATATGGCCTCTTGCAGAGATGGAGAGCATGAGTAGGAGTTGTCCATGAGTCTAGGAGCAGGAGCAACTATGTTTGTTCTGATGCTTTTCATGGACTCTATGGGATTCTCCGGTGACTGTATGCCTCCACGTCCCCCCGATTTCCTGAGAGCTTCTCTAGGACTATATGGTATTAAAATGTTGCGTGGTTATGACACAATCATTATCCTATTTTTACAAGAACTGCTGCTACGGGGCCATAACTTGAGATACAAGGTAATAGAGCGTTTTATACATTGTTGTGTTTCTTTAGGAATAAACAGTGGACAAATACATTCTTTAAATACTTCAGATGAAAATGTATTTGCTGTCTAAGTGACGCCAAAATGAATGGGAGTCTATGGAATGCTAACGGAAGGTGATTGCTTGTTAGCCTCAGAATCTCCCCATAGGAGGTACGCTTTCCGGATGCTCGCTTACCCCCTTAGTTGTCACGAATTAGTAGAATGCTACTGCTAACTGGTTTATGTTCCAATTAACATATTTTAAGAAATGCAGAAATGACATCAGTAATTTCCTAATAAAGATTTGTAAGGCCTCTTTAAGTAATTTATACTTCATTTATACTTTAATATAGTGGGCAGAATAACTAAATGCAGACCAACCCAGCTCTTTTGAGACTGATGGGTTCTTTAATGTAATCCACGTTTAGGATCTTGTTAAATTATTTATATTTCTAATAAAAAGCAAAGAAGATATGTAAGGAGGCCATTTTGAAAAAAGTGCTTCGTAAATAAAAAGGAGAGCATGTTTCTCACGTCTCACAGCAAGAGAAGTCCATCCTACATGTTGGTATAAAATACAGTAAGGAGTTTTATAGCTATCACCAGTGATAAACCTGATTGCACAATGGTATATAGCATCCAAAGGTTTTATTGTGGCATTTGAAGCGTGCAAATAAATAATGTCACCATAATCTAGAACGGACATAAAAGTGGCCTGAATAATTTGTCTTCTGTAAGGAGATAACAAACAAGCCCTGTTGCTATAAAGGAACCCTAACTTGAATTTGAGCTTTTTACTAAGTTCAGTAACATGGTTTTTAGAAGAAAGCCTATCATCTAACCATAAACCTAGATATCTATATTCGAAGACCTGTTCAATTGGAGTACCATCCAGGCTAGTAAGTACAAAAGTATTTCTTATGGAGAATATCGACTCAGAAAAAAACGAAATAATTTTAAAATCAGACCAACTTCACTAAAGCTTACTCGGCTGATGGGGCAATAGCGTACAACACTGTGTCATCTGCATAGAAATGGATTTGACATTTTCTGATAGCATCACCAATATTGTTTCTATAGATTGAAAACAACAATGGACCAATTATTAAACCTTGAGGCACTCCTTTATTTAATGCTAATGGTTCTGACTTAACCCCATCGACCATGGTGGCTTGAGTTCTATCTGTCAGGTACTTAGACAACCATCTGCAGGCATCAGTACCCAGCCCGATATGTGAGAGATTACTCAAAAGTATATCATGGTCTACAGTGTCAAAAGCTTTTGACAGGTCTATTAACAATGCAGCACAGTGCTTACCGTCATCTAATGCATTTGCAATATCATTTTCAACAAGCATTTTAGCCGTAGTCGTGCTGTGTTTAGGTCTAAAACCGGACTGATTGATACTAAAGAACATTATTTTCAGAATTAAATGATTGTTATAAAAAACTGTTAGATTTAGGCTATACCTGTTTATACATTGTTTTAATTAAATGGCACAGTTTGAAATGTTGTTGCACAGTAAGATATTTTGTTGCCAATCACATAGTGCTTTGTGTCTGCTCCCAAGGCAGACACATGCTCCCGTCATGCACACTTTATACTCCTGTCACTCCCACTTTCTCCCGACACACCCATTTCAGAGAGGCTCCAGGGCTACGGTTACCCATATTTGAACCACCGTGCAAAACAATGTGGTGTGACAACGAATCCGCCCAATAAGCACACAGTCACCACTCCCATTACGCTCAGATGATCCTGTCACTTCCACTTTCTCTTAACACACCAATTTCAAAGAGGCTCCAGGGCTGCTGTTACCCATGTCTTCATCTGTTGGGAATGGGTTGCATGTTGCCTACGGAGGTGTTGCACAACAATTCATTATTATTATTTTTTTTCATTTGAATATCACTTAGAGCATGCACAATAATATATGTAAACATCTCAGACAACATTATGCTTCCTTTCCTACACAGGAATTTTTTACACAAAACACGTGTTTGTTACATTCAAATGAAATGGAGTAGCTTCAGGTAAATAATTAGCTTCTTAGTTTGGTTAATTGAATTCAGTATGGCAAAGCAGGCATTTTAATCAGTTTTTACAAATATTGAATAATAATAATGTTTTGGTTACAAAATTTAATTTTATGGATATAAAATTTAGCAAGGATTAAAAACAAATTTAATATATATTTTTCAGTTTTGGAAAAATGGGAATCATCAAAAATCAAAAGAACATCTTGACTTTTAGATTGATGTCAGTACCAAATCTTTTTCAGTCCAAAACATATTCACATTAATATAATTGGAAAACAAATGGTCCAGTGATTCTGTCATCCACATCTTTAATATATTTAGAAATCTTTACGTTGGATGGGTAAAATCTATGAGTTATTTTGAAGAGTGTTTCTCTGACTTTGTTAGAAAGTATATGTTTGTATGTTGTAGTCCATTGCACAGGATACTGTGCATTCCATGTACACTGAGCTATGGGAATTAATCTGTCAAAATTTAGTTCTTCTGCTTCTTTAATTAATTAATTATTCCACTCATACACAATGAGACACCATCAATTCTACAGTTCAATATATAAGTTAAGTATCTGTATTGATCACACTTTTCAAAAGTGATAGAATACCAACTGGTATTGCTTGACATACCCATTCGTATTCCTTTAGTGAAATAGGGAGACCATATATTGTAAAAATGAATTGTATGCAAATAATTGTCTGTGTTGTGCAACTGGCTCACCATTAAAATGTTCTTGCTAAGCCAATGTTCTGAAAATAGGGATTTGTTTTCAACACACTTATGTGGAGAAAAATTGTTTGAATAGAAGAGACCAACAGTTAAACATTTGTTTGTGGTAATTAGCGAACTTAACGGGAAGTCTTTCAACTGAATAAGGACAATGTAAAAGGAATCTTTAATCTCCAAGCTTGTTAAAATTTAAGTTTGCTATTGTAAACCAGAAACTATTTGGGACTTGGAAGTAATGCTTCATCCATGAAATCTTTAACATTTTGTTAAAGGTAGTAAAATCTAACACATTAAGACCGCCCCCTCACACACACTATTTGTTAGAACCGTTTTTTTCACTTTGTAAGGTTTATTGTTCCATATAAATTTTAATAATGTCTTATCTAGTTTGAAGCATGTAGACTTAGGGCTTTCAAGGCAAGAGAAGATGCAGTACAGTATACTGCTAAAAGAAATGTTGCCAGGTAATCCATAAAGGCTTTTTAAAATTCCTTCTTGACACTCACTGGATCAACAATTGATTTAAATATGTCTGAGCTCTCTTGTTGAGGAGTTCATTTGTAAAGTTTCTTTTTTCTACTGAGATATAGTATTTAGTATTTTTCTCACCTGTCTCCATTCATTGTCATCTAGACATAACAAAAGCCCCTCTAGGCTCTTCTTTATGAATTTCATCAAGTTCACATTGTAGTTTATATAATTGAATTGCATGCACATGCATATGCTCTTTCTGACCCTCAAAAAGGGAATTAATTTCACATAAAATATTTTATATTCTTGATCTCGGTTTGGAGGCATGTTCCTTGCCATATGCTTTTTCAACAAGAGCTAACAGCCAGTGTTCTGCAAAGTGTATTTAGATGTTCTTTGAAATCCTTAATTTGCAATACAGAGTTATTGAATCTCCAGTACCCAATATCATAATTTTTCTGTGGCTTACCGCACAGATTAAACTTTAGTTGAATTGCTTCATGATCTGTCAAAATAGCGTGAGATTCATTAGATGGGCCATAGGTCTATTCTGGACTGTGAAGTAATGGATTTGTTTGTCCAAAATAATTCTTTAACCATAGGGTTACTATGTCTCCATATATCAATGACATTCATTGAATAATAAAATTATCCGGATATTAGACTCTCACTCAGGTGGAATGGAACATGGTATATTTATTAAGAGCTGTATTAAGTCTTAAAACATTTGAACTAATTAGTTACTAGTCAATGAAATTCAACCTTTCCAAGAAATAAAATTGTCCACAACCCAAGATAGAGACCATCTTAGATGGTTATTTCAAATAGAAAATGACCATCAGGGTGGGAAATTAATACTTTTTTACATCGGCTGGTAACTTTTTCTAATCTACCAGCCACTCTGGAGGGTGAATTGTCCAACATATAATACGTTTTTGGGTTTTTTATTGGGCTACTTTAAGCATTACTTGATTGGAGATAATGCGTTTGATAAAAATGCGGAAGCCTACTCATTAACAAAGATAGAAACACTTCTGTCGGTGCATAATATTTGATTGGTTTTCGCAGAGCTACTCTGTGAGAACTCTAGCCTTGAGCTGCAGTAGCTACCATAAACCATAAGAATGTATAAGAATGTATAATGAAACAATACAATATAAATTAAAAAGATAAATGGATTATAGTAAATACAGGACAGTACATGTAAACATTTACACAACAGACATTGATACTCTGTGATGGTCAAGGTGCAACTGAATTGTCTTTAATGTTTATGTACAAGAGAGCAGGGGGGATGTATATGTGGGGACAGTAGAGTAGTGAGGGGTAATTTGAAAATTATACTCACCCTGTACTATATTGAAAGACAATTATTAACAAATTTTATGTTTTATTTTGTGAATTATAATTATAATTAATTTTTGACAATATACATTAATTTAATATCTGATTATTTCAACACCCTCAAAGAAAGTTGGAACAGTTGACTGTTTACCACTGTTTAACATCACTGTTTCTTTTGATAACACTTATTAAGAGTATGGGCACAGAAGACACCAGTTGGTTAAGTTTAGCAACTGGAATTCTCAATCGGAGACAGATCAAGACTGCAGGCAGGCCATGCTAGCCACCCGCGCACTCTGCTTACACAACCATGTGCTTGTAATCCAGACAGAATGTGGTTTGGTGTTGTCCTGCTGGAAAATGCAGGGATGTCCCTGGACAAGATGATGTCTGGAATGGCAGCATATGTTGCTCCAAAATTTGTACATATCTTTCTGTATTAAAGGTGCCCTCACAGATGTGCAAGTTACCCATTCCATGGGCTCTGACACACCCCCATACCATGACAGCGTTGTCTTGCATTAGGAGGAACCCAGGGCCAACCGCACCAGCATATGGTCTCACAAGGGTTCTGAGGATCTCATCTCGGTACCTAATGGCAGTCAGGCTACCTCTGGCAAGCACATGGAGGGCTGTGCGGCCCCCCAAATAAATGCCACCCCACACCATTACTGACCCACCACCAAACCGGTCATGCTGGAGGATGTTGCAGGCAGCAGAACGTTCTCCATGGCGTCTCCACACTGTCACGTCTGCCACATGTGCTCAATGTGAACCTGCTTTCATCTGTGTAGAGCACAGGGCGCCAGTGGCGAATTTGACAATCTTGGTGTTCTCTGGCAAATGCCAAACGTCCTGCATGGTGTTGGGCTGTAAGCACAACCCCAACCTGTGGACGTCGGGCCCTCATACCACCCTCATGGAGTCTGTTTCTGACCGTTTGAGTGGACACATGCACATTTGTTGCCTGCTGGAGGACATTTTGCACGGCTCTGTGAGAGCAATGCTCCTCCTGCTCCTCCTTGCACAAAGGCAGAGGTAGCGGTCCTGCTGCTGGGTTGTTGCCCTCCTACGGCCTCCTCCACGTCTCCTGATGTACTGGCCTGTCTCCTGGTAGCGCCTCCATGCTCTGGACACTACACTGACAGACACAGCAAACCTTCTTGCCACAGCTCGCATCTATGTGCCATCCTGGATGAGCTGCACTACCTGAGCCACTTGTGTAGGTTGTAGACTCCCTCTCATGCTACCACTAGAGTGAAAGCACCACCAGCATTCAAAAGTGACCAAAACATTAGCCAGGAAGCATAGGAACTGAGAAGTGGTCTGTGGTCACCACCTGCAGAACCACTCCTTTATTGGGGGTGTCTTGCTAATTGCCTATAATTTCCCCCTGTTGCCTGTTCCATTTGCACAATAGCATGTGAAATTGATTGTCATTCAGTTTTGCTTTCTGAGTGGACAGTGTGATTTCACAGAAGTGTGATTGACTTGGAATTACATTATGTTGTTGGAGTGTTCCTTTTATTTTTTGAGCAGTGTATATAGATTTAAATAGAAATTGTATACATTGTTTAAATTAACTTGCACTGTTAATCATTAACATGTGTATATATAGTACCTTAAATAGGCAAATTGTTTTTTTTGGGCACATTATTAAAACAATGCTATAACATTAATTTAAGTTGAATTCGTTTCAGTAATTTATTGATCGACATATACTGTGCACTGTCACACAATGGATGGGTTATGTCAATATTATGACTTAAAACGAAAACTTGTTGTAGAGAATTCGGTGTGTAATTTTTCTTTTACGTGATGTGTGGGTTTGAGCGAAGTGCTTGGAAAATATGCGGAGTGCAACTACCTCTTACTGAGTGAGAAGTGGGATTTCCAAACTCTCAACTTCACTCACATACTCTGATACACACCTGTGCTATATTTCCTTGTTAATTCTACTCACCTGTTCAGTGTTTGCTTATTACTGTCATATACAGTAGTCTCTGTTTTTCCACTGTCTGTGTTCTTCATTGATTGTGGATATGCTGTCTGTTTGTTATGCTGCTTTATACAAGATGTAGATTTGCCAGTATTCGGTTTTTGCTTGTTCAAAAAGAAAGGAAACTACCTCCTGCATTCTGCCTCCTGATTCACCACAGCATATTAAACCACCTTTAACTGGACAAAGGGAAGGTGAATATGAGGATACTGTTTATTGACTTCAGCTTGGCCTTCAACACCATATCACAAAGCTCATGGCTCTGGGTCTGAACTCCTCCATATGCAACTGAGTATTTCCTCATTTGATGACCCCAGGTGGTGAGTGCCACTTCATCACATTTACAGTAACTCTCAATATGGGGGCCCCGCAAGGGTGCATCCTCAGCTCCCTCCTGTACTACCTGTGTACCCATGACTGTGTGGCAACAAACAGCTCCAATTTCATCATCAGGTTTGCTGATGACCCAAGAGTAGTAGGCCTAATCACCAACAACGAGACAGCTTACAGAGTGGAGATTAGTACACTGATGCAGTGATGTCTGGTAATCAACCTCTCCTTCAATGTCAGCAAAACCAAAGAGCTGATTGTGGACTTTGTGTTGATCAAGGCTGAGCACACCCACATCAATATCAATTGAGACGTTGTGGAGAAAGTCACACACTTCAAGTTCCTTTGCGTGCACATCTCAAAGGAGCTGAACTGGTATCTCCCATAAGGATACAGTGGAGAAGAAGGAACGCCAGGGCCTGTACGATCTCAGAAGGCTGAAGGTCTTCAGCCCGTTCCTGAGGGCTCTCGCAGAGTAAACTGATGGGCTGCATTACAGCCTGGTAAAGCAGCTCCACGGCCTTTCCTCCAGGCCACCTACTGTAGTGGATAAAATCAAAGCATTAAAAAAAATGTCCATTTAATCCATTTTAAAATGAGTCAGCGTTTGCATAATTGAACAGTTTCTGGTTTTCATGTCATGTTCTAACCAACACTCTCCACGAGACATCTCCCTTCTTTCTCCCTATTACAAGTTGAAAAATACCTCAAGCCATATCCCAGTCACGTCATTGGCTAGCCATACAGCTGTCACATGTTCAGCCCTTCATACCAAAATTGTGATTAGCAGAATCCGGTCGTAGCCAGTTCTCTGGTACCCCTTTCATATATTCTGTCACATGAGAAATATGAAAATCCTTCATTTCTGTAGATATAACCATTTTATCTAGGTTGAATTAAGTAACTAAAGAAAATTATTTAATTTCATTTTTACAATTAAATTATGTTCAACTATTTTTATACTAATAAAACAACACAACTACACATCAGAAATACCAAGCATTACATTAACATTACTATGTCCAGTTCAACCCATCGTTGTCCAATTCACCTCATACTTATAACATTTGCAAATACTCATAAAAATACTGCACAGGACATAAAAAAAGTACCACTCAACACCAATTGTGGCAGGAAGGCAGTGAAGACCTTTAAATATGTCAATCATGACAGCGACCTGAGCCATGGATGCTCGACCAGATGCAGCCAGCGCTCGAGTGCTGGACAACATTCATCGTCACTATCTTTCTCTGCATAAAGTGAATCGAATACTGTTTCGTAATGTGTATATGTGCAATGCTTTTACTGCATTATTACCCTTGTGTATACGTTTATTGTACCATTTTTTTATAGATTAGATTAGATTCAACTGTATTGTCATTGCACTGAGTACAAAAACCATGGCAACGAGTTTAGCATCTAAACCAGAGTGTGTAGAAAAGTAGCAAAGGTGCAGAAATTTGTGTTGATAAAGATGAAAAACAGGATGACAACGTGTGTGTGTGTATATATATATATATATATATATATATATATATATACAGTATATAAACAGTAATATTATACTGTTCATGTATTGTTCATATATTGTAGATACTATACACACTGTAAAGTAATATAAATTGAATGAGCTAGTGTAGCTGATGATGAGAATAAATACAGGATGACTGTAACTACTGTATATATTCAGTATGTAAACAATAATATTATGACTGAATACACAGTATGAATAGTAAATAATATAAACAGTATATGTACAGTAATAGTGCACATTATAAAATGGTATTTAATACAGCATGTATAGTTTGAATTGATCATGTAGATATTGTACAGTTACTGATGAGAGAAACATCAATTAGGTCCGTGTGGTGGGGAGGGGCGTTACCTTTGACTTTTGAATTGAGTGAACTATCAATGTGGGTGTGATTGGGGAGTGGGGTGGGTGTGACCGCTGCAAGGAAGAAGCCGTTCTGCAGCCAGGTTCTCCTGCCGTCCAGGCTTCTGTACCACCAGTCCATGGCTGGTTTGAAAGGGATCCCTGATGATGGGTGACCTCCACAGACACCTTTTGCGCTGGATGTCCTCAATGGAGGGACGCTTGACAGTGATGAAGTACTGTTTCTTTTTTTCACCACCCGTGGCAGGTCAGGGCCTTCCAATCTGAAATGGAGTAGTTCAGACTGTGATGCAATGGTACAGGGATAGAAGTGGACCAGGGTCTGACGAATGTGCCTTCCTTTAACCTCCTCAGAGTAGAGTGATTGCTGTGCCTTCTTAACCAGGTTGGAAGTGTTGAGGGACCAAGAGAGGTTCTCAGAGATGGGGACACTCAGGAATTTGGAGCTGGTGACAAGCTCCACCTCAGACCCATTTATGTACTGTAAATGGGTGTATGTGAGCAGCGTTTGGACCTGTAATCCACAATTTGCTCTATAGTCTTTTTGGAATTGATGGCCAGGTTGTTGTCGGTGCACCATGCCACCAGTTGCTGGACTTCCTTCCAGTAGGACGAATCGTCATTGTTGCTGATCTGGCCTGCCACTGTGGTGTGGTGTGCAAACTTGATGGTGTTAGATGCATGTTTAGGCACAAAATCGTGGGTGAAAAGGAAGTAGAAGAGAGGGCTCAGCACGCATCCTTATGGAACACCGGTCAGGGTAGAGGAGGTATGGTTGTCTAGTCTAACTGACTGGGGTCTGTTGGTCACGAAGTCCAGGGTCCAGTTACAGAAGGAGGTGCTGACAGCCAGGTCACTAAGTTTGACAACCAGCTTGGCGGAGATGAGTGTTGAACGATTCACTGAAGTCGTTGAACCGCGTCCTCACACAGGGGGGTCAGGGCAAAGTGTAATGGCATGGAGGTTGCATCTTCTGTTGACATGTCCTGACGTTATGCAAGCTGGTGGGGGTCCGGTGTGTGAGCTACACAGGTTTGAGATGATCCAGGACCACAGTTTCAGTGTCTCTGTACTGACACGATTGTTGTTGTCTTAAAGCATGTGGGGACAACTGACTGGGCTAATGACAGGTTACAGATGTCAGTGAAAACCCCTGCCAGCTGTCCCTCAAAGGCCCTTAGCACATGGCCAGGGATGCAGTCATGGCCAGCAGACTTGCCTGCATTCACCCTGCACAATGCTGTGTGAATACCGCGTTCCAAATTATTATGCAAATTAAAATTAAGTGACAAACATTAAATATTTAGTTTTTCAATCAAACTCATGGATGGTATTGTGTCTCCGGGCTCTTTGATCACTGAAATCAATCTCAGACACCTGTGATAATTAGTTTGCCAGTTGAGCCCAATTATAGGAAATCTACTTAAGAAGGATGTTCCACATTATTAAGCAGGCCACAGGTTTCAAGCAATATGGGAAAGAAAAAGGATCTGTGCTGCGGAAAAAAATCAAATAGTGCAATGCCTTGGACAAGGTATGAAAACATGAGATATTTCACAAAAACGTAAGCGTGATCATCGTACTGTGAAAAGATTTGTGGCTGATTCAGAGCACAGAAGGGTTTGTGCAGATAAAGGCATAATAAGAGAGCAGCTGCAAAAATGCCATTACAAAGCAGCAAACAGGAGCTGGTGTAGGATCATCCAGAGGCTTGCAGTTGTGCATAAACCTACTATTCGGCTACCCCTAACCAATGCTTACAAGCAGAAACGGTTGCAGTGGGTTCAGAAATACATGAAGTCTTAATTTTCAAACAGTCTTGTTTACTGAGTGCCGTGCAACCATGGATAGTTCAGATGGATGGAGTAATGGATGGTTGGTGATCATGGAATCATAGGGAGAGAGCTGGTAAGCCCCTTTGGGGGGGAGAGAGATGGTAGGCCCTTTTAGGGTCCCTGAAGGTGTGAAAATCACCTCGGCAAAGTATATAGAGTTTTTGACTGACCACTTTCTTCCATGTTACAAAAAGAAGAACTGTGCTTTCCATAGCAAAATCATCTTCATGCTTGACAATGAGCCATCTCATGCTGCAAAGAATACCTGTGTGTCATTGGCTGCTACGGGCATAAAAGGATTATCTATACTACCTCATCGCTCTTCAGTGACTCCTTGTGTCCAGATCGGGTGCCTGTGGGTTAAATCGCAGAAGTATAGTCAGTGAACGTAATCATCCCGTGCATGAACCGACTAAAGTCTTCAGTATTAGTTTCGCAGTCCCAAAACAATCAACGGCTATTTGACATGTTGTTGCATCTGTCCAGGGTGTTGCGGAGCTGCCGGCAATGCAGGATTAAAGGGAATTGGTAGAAAAATGGGAAAATAAATAAAATACTTCTACATCCGTGTTTCTGTGCATGTGACAAACTAAAGTAAGTGAGACCACCAAAAGTGAGCAGGCTTGAATGCCTTTAGAGGACTACGGAATGTTTTGCTTGGACAAGGTTTCTGTTTATGATAAGGCTTTGTTTACTTTGTGAATGTTTTCTGACTACTGAGATATTTAGCTTGATCAAGTTTTGAACTTTTATCAGATATAGAAATCTGTATCTTAATCATGCATTGTGTACAAGGGTGTTGCTGTAAAAATATTTTGTACTTACTACATTTATAAACAGATGCAACTTTTCAATATACGTCCTAATTCCTCAATTTCTGTTCACTGCTGGAAAACAGACAATGACATCTGATTTGTGGACTGACGGGATGGGCATGCAGGACTTTATATTATAATATATATAATATATAAATAAATGTAAATAAAAATATAAATTGCCATTAATGTCAGAGTTAGTCAAGATTACAACATGAGTGTAAAGTAACAACTATATCTTAATTGCATTGGAACTCAATGACACTTTCCTCATAATCCTATCTGTGAGAATATGCAAATAGAGTCTTATAACCATCATGCTAGAGTTGTTTTGATTGGCTGTAGGCTTTTCCTGCCTGCCCATCCCCTCGGTCTACAACTCAGATGTCATTGTGTGTCTGTTTTCCAGCAGTGCCCTCAGTCCCACGAACGAGAGCGGATTTACTGCAGAGCCGCCTGAACTACACACTCTTCACCACATAATCTTCTCAACATTGTCTTTGCCCTAGTCAATTCCTGATAAATACAAGGTAAGAACTGAAAGAAGGAACTAGGACCTATATTGAAACTCTGCATCTGCAGGCTCTGGTTTTGTTATACTTTTTGCTGAGCCAATAACAAAATAACTTTGAACAGTTGGCATGTGGACTAAAATGTTTAGCACTAAACTCTCCAGAGATATCAGAAATGTACCTAAAACAATCACATTCTAAAGTGTCTTGTTGAGTGTGCTCCAAAGTTCCTTTGAGGTGAGGATGCATTTTGCTCCTTGTCCAACCTGTCTGGTGTGACTCATTAATTATAGGAGTCTGTAGCAGATCTTTTATATTTCAATGCATTTTCCTACAATTGTAATTATTTTGTCATACAAAATAGCTACCTAATTCCCTTTTACCATAGAAAAACAATACTAATTTTTCTGTTATCTGGAATATCAAGGGTTTTCATCAAAGGCCGCAGACTGCCAGGCAGCCAAATGCATTTAATTAGATAAAAATCCTATAAAATATTGAAATATAGAACTAAATGCATTTTTCTGTTTATTTAAATATATATAAATCTTTTTATATTTTCAGTTTTCGGATGGGTATTGTTTATATGTGCAAAATCTATAAGTAGATTCACTTTCATACTTCGTTCTTAGCCATGAAATTCCAAGAATTTTTTGGTGACATGTGGCGCATATTGGCACATACTTGACATTGTAAACAATTTTGACACTGCTACTTTTACAATCAGTGGCCAAAAATTGCAGAACACATTGAAGAGGTTTTCTTTCTCCTATTGGTCAAAGGAAGTTTCTTCAGAGTATGGTTGTTTGCTTGTCAGACACAAAAATGTATGGTGTGTCCACTGTGTGGGCATGGGAAATTGCGTGATTCTAAGGATTTACTACGAGCTAAATTGATCCAGACTCACTGAAAACAGTTAGACCCCATAATTTTGACTGGACAGGTCCTCCCCCGCAAGGCCCCCACATTCCTACGACCCATGGCTTATACAGCTGGATGTCATACGCTCATTTGCTCCAGTGAGATTTGAACAGCTTTATTGTTTTCAGTAGTGACAGTTTAATTTCCAGACATTTTCCAGGTAGGACAAAGATAAAAGACTGGGTTGTAACTGATTGTAAAAAGCCTTGATTCAGACAAGACCGCCACTGGTGTTGATGTGGCACAACAATGAGACCTGCAACCCAAATAGCAGCTGCAGGGACACAACAGAGCCAGGTTCTGATAACTGACATTCTACCATCGGATCAGAGTCTCAACAACATTCAATTATCGGCACAACATGACCAACATGAAATGTAAAGGTTTGGCCAGAGTCGTCTGCTGTGTTTTCCCAGATTTAAATTGCCTATAGCTATTATCCTTTTCATTTTTTGGGGGGAGAGGAATTAATGAAAGGAAAAAGACAAGTTATATGAATTTCAGCCTGTTTTACTGCTAATGCTAATGTCTGTCCTCTCTCATTTTCTCTCGCTTTCACAGATCCATAAAGCATGCGTGCCAGCTAGACTAGGAAGGACCGAACCAAGGTGTCACAGCCTCACTGTTAAACACCGCGCACGCCCCACACCAAGTAAGGGATATGTGCGCTCTTGTTAGGATGTTCTCCACTTTCCGTGGGTGACCTTTTCTGCAGTTGGGTTTGTTTAGCCGGAAAAGTTCTGTTACCATACCAGTCTGGAGGAGCATGACTGGCTGTGTGGTATGCTAATCAAGGCCATCCAATACACCTCTACATGCGCTGCCATCTGAAACTGTCAGCTGGGAAGTGACCAATGAACAGTGGGGATATTCGGAGTGTCACTATGGCGTCTGAGGACATAGAAGTAGCTGTGGGTCATGGGACAGCTCTGTCATCTGCCCTGTCAGCCGGGACCAGAAATAACTATGTTCCTTCAGACTACAGCATGCCTCTGTGTCAAAGCAATCCATGTTCAGTTTCTCACCAGCTGGATGCTGGCCACCACAATGGGTGCCCAACTCACCCTCTTTATGCAACATTATGTCACCACAGTGAGGAGGGGACGTTAGTGGACGCAGAATGCGAATGTTGGATTTACGCCAACCGGGAAAACGCTTGCACCGCTGCCAAGCTCAGTGCCTCAACTCCCGGAGGATTGGATTCCAGCTCCGCCCAGTTGTGTCCAACATGTGATCTGGTGAAAAGTGTGTCAGCCTGCCAGGAGTCTTGCTCCACATGTGGAAGTGCAGTAACCAGGAGTGAACCGGAGGAGAACCAGTCTGAACGAACAGAGGGGCTTTCTGCTTGTCTGAACCTCCAGCCAGAGATGAACTACCCAGAGCGCTCTCCCTGCCAGCTGGAGGTCAGTGCACCTGGCGCCAAACACCTCTGCCAAAGCAGCCTTAGGAGCAGAAGTCTACCAGAGGTGTCTCTGTGCCAGCTCCCTTGCTCTGCCTTGGGGGAGGCAGAGATGCATGTAATGCTAGCCAGGAGAATGGACGCCCACTGCAGGCGCCGTCTGAGAGATGGCTTCTCCAGTCTAGAGGGGCTCAACAGGAGACCCAGACCCAAGGTCCCGGTGGAGAGTTTCTTCAGGAGGGCCTCGCTGGAGGGCATTGTGTCCTGCACTAAGCAGACCACCAGCCCAGAGAAGAGTGACAGCGACTGTGCCCTGTCGGACAGCGAGTTCAACCGTAACCGGAAGGGGCGCTCCACCCTGTTGGTGAGGAGGTTCAACAAAGGCAACCGAGCAGTCAAGAAGTCAGTGTGCACTGGCACCAAGGCAATCGTGAGGTCTATGATCTCTGGACGAATATCAAGGTGGGCCAGGGAGGCCCCGTACTCACGCCCCCCCTGCGAGAGCGTCGTTCTATTGATCAGAGGGCACAGCGCCGAACCCCTGGCCATCAACCTGGCAGTCTGCAGACGGCTGCTCAGCTACTCAGAGGTCAGAATTCCAAAGGTAAGCATTTGTTCTTCACACCCAGGCTACAGACTTCATGAAAGCTCCCTCTGTTATCTGAGCCCTGTGGAGCTGCAGGGGCCTTCTTTTACGAAGGCATTGGTTTAGCTCTGACACATTAAATATCAACCCCATGAAATAGTTGTGGAAATAGTAGTATCTCGATTCATTCTTCAATAAAAATGTTGTAGTGTGCACTGTTTTGCAGTCAACAGGTCAATGACTCAGATACAATACATAAAAAATCATTGGTGGTTAAAAACCCTTCCAACCCTGTTTTAATAGTTTTTACTACAAACCCTGTTTTAATAGTCTCTTTTTTATTTGAAATGTTGGGCCTGATTTGTTCTGCATGAAGATGAATACAGGGAAGCACAAAGTCACTCTAACTCTTTATACACATTAGTCTGTGGCAGTGGAATATAGATGTTAGTTCTAGTCACAATATTACTAACAATCTGAGCTACAGTACCATTGAATTTAAGTTATGGCAATGGAAACCAGCAATATCCACAGTGAGGGAATGTGGGATTGAGTGAGAGTGAAAGAGTAAGTTGCATGGTAAAATATCTATGGAACAGGAGTTTTTGCGGTGCTGAGAGGATCTGTCATAGAGCGTTTCAACTAATAACGCCAGAGAAAGTGCAGTCATCTGGCATCCAGCCTCTGTTGTCCACTGATCCTCTCCGTTGGCCGCTCATTGTGCCCCCACACTGATCTGTTCCACTGTGTGCATATGCTTACTGCCACAACAGAGCAACCTCTGTGTTTGGAGAGTTTTCAGTAACTAACCACAGCCGCTACAGTGGTTAGAAATGCAGGGTTTTATGAGTCCTTTGTGGTACAGAAATATGGGCTGCATTAGGTCTAGGGCTTGTGTCTTGGTTAATAATGGGGCCATTGACAAGGGTAATAGAGTGCCAGTTAAAATCAATCTGCACTATTCCTACGGTGTTACTATAGGAACCTAAATGAATTCTCACTAAGATTGCTCCACAATCCCCTTGAGTTTCTGATTATATAATAATTACGTTCAGCTTTCTGTGAGAAAGTCTGCTGAATCAAATGTTCCTCTGTTGGTTTTGACGGGGAATAAGCTGAGGGGATCTGAGCGGGTCAACACCATAGTGGGGAACTGAAAGCGAACGAGAGGGAGAAAAGAGAGAGCTTTTCACAGCTGAGTGGGCAATCGACTTTGTAGTTTAGATGTTAGCTTATCTTTGTAACAGGTTTGAATATCCATACAGTACAAACTTTATCCAAGTGTTTGTTGATTTTGAAGACCTTCTCCTATAGTGCATTTTCTTTTCTCTGATACGATTAGTAGGTACTGTGTAAACTTGCCCTGTAGACTAGTACAGTGTTTATCTAGAGAACATACCACTATCAGTGTTTACCTGTAAAGCACAAACCTTGTGGAATGTCTGTGTGAACTGTAACAATAACAAAGATATTCTATACCATCTGTAATCATAACCTTAGGTCATTGCTCAGATAATTAGTAAACCACAGGCAGGTGTCTAAGCCCAATGAGACCAGTTAGACCAAAAAAAAATAGGTTTTGCTGTTCATTTATTGTTGTATCCTGTTGTTATTTTTTTTATTAGCACTAGTGCAATAAATCTTGAGGGGAAGGAAATACAAGCTTGCCCTCTGCCATGACCCAGTGGCCTGTGTGATCTATTTGGGATGGTTCTCCCTAAGGATGACTGAGTGTCATGAATTTCCCCTACTTAGTGTGGGAGTATACATAGTTTGCATAATGACTTTTCAGAAGATTGGATAAAAGAGCCTCAGTAAGTTCTGAACTTAAGTTTGCAGGAAAGGATTACCAACAGGCTATGACTACTATTGGGATAACGTTATTGAAATCTGAACTTTGACATAATGCTGTAATTACACATGAGGTTGTCACTGGTTTGTTTTTGTTTTGTTGTTAATTTCACATTGCGAAAAACCATCCTGCAGTTTGATTCACAAAAACAACAGTTGTATCTGTCTTAGGAATGGGAGATAAAATCGATACTGCGATGTATCGCAAAACTCTTTTTGCCAACATAAGTAAACCCAAAAATATTTTGTTAGTATAAGTAAGCAAAGCAGTCAAAAGATCGGCAGAAAATGCTAATAAATATGGGCATATTTGTTTAGAACACATTCATCCGTCTATATCGTAATTACAGAGTATTTTGTTTACATTTTCTGAAAGCACAACACTGCGTTCAGAATAATAAACTTTAAGGCACTTTGCGCATTCGTCACTAACATACCTTATTTTACTAGTATGCATTATACAGTATCTCAAAAAAGTGAATACAGAGCTGACATTTTTTTAAATATTAGATTATAACTTTTCATGTGACAACACAGAAGAAATGACACATTGCTACAATACAGCTTGTAGAACAATGTAAATTTGCTGTCTCCTCAAAATAACCTAACACACAGCCATTAAGGTCTAAACCGCTGGCAACAAAAGTGAGTACACCCCTAAGTGAAAATGTCCAAATTGGGCCCAGTGTCAATATTTTGTGTGGCCACCATTATTTTCCAGCACTGCCTTGTGGGCATGGAGTACTCCAGAGTGTCACAGGTTGCCACTGGAGTCCTCTTCCACTCCTCCATGATGACATCAAGGAGCTGGTGGATGTTAGAGACCTTGCGCTCCTCACACCTTCCATTTGAGAATGCCCCACAGATGCTCAATAGGTTTTAGGTCTGGAGACATGCTTCAGTATGCCACAGTACATGTTGGCATTCATGTTTCCCTCAATTAATTGTAGCTCTCCAGTGCCGGCAGCTCTCATGCAGGCCCATACCATGACACTCCCACGACCATGCTTGACTGTAGGCAAGACACACATCTTTGTAATCCTTACCTGGTTGCTACCACACATGCTTGACACCATCTGAACCAAATAAGTTTATCTTGGTCTCATCAGACCACAGGACATGGTTCCAGTAATCCATGTCTTTAGTCAGCTTTTCTTCAGCAAACTGTTTGCGGGCTTTCTTGTGCATCATCATTAGAAGAGGCTTCCTTCTGGGATGACAGCCATGCAGACGATTTTAATGCAGTGTGTGGCGTATGATCTGAGCACTGACAGGCTGACCCCCCACCCCTTCAGCCTCTTCAGCAATGCTGGAAGCACTCATATGTCTATTTCCCAAAGACAACCTCTGGATATGGCACTGAGCATGTGCACTCAACTTCTTTGGTCGACCATGGCGAGGCCTGTTCTGAGTGGAACCTGTCCTGTTAAACCGCTGCATGGTCTTGGCCACTGTGCTGCAGCTCAGTTTCAGGGTCTTGGCAATCCTCTTATAGCCAAGGCCATCTTTATGTAGAGCAACAATTATTTTTTTTTCAGTTCCTCAGAGAGTTCTTTGCCATGAGGTGCCATCGCAAATCGTCTGTTGAGTACTAGCACTCTCTGGTCACTTTATGCTCTCTACATCTGATGTAGCAGAATTCAAATACACCTTTAAAAGCAATTTTTCCATGCCAATCTATAATATTTACTACTTCTACTGTTGTACATTTTCCAGACCACTGCTTAGTACATAGCGTTTAGTATTACTATTACTATTGTCATTATTATTTAAAATTCTTATATTGTTGTAATTCTTGTTTTTTAAGCCCACTGCATAGAATCGCCGTGCCATGTCAAAAAGAATT
>JACXGM010011441.1:0-17740 GCA_016801145.1 Umbra pygmaea | reverse complement strand
TTTATTGCTCTCTATCTGTCAGCAATTGACACTTCCCCCCTAGGTTGATATAACTAGAGTATGTTTGGATAAATTAGAGAAACTGGGATACTGTGATTTAGTAGCATTCCCTCTGTAAACTTACACATATTTTCCAGAACAGAAAATGTTGAAAAGAATTATGAACTACAAAAATGGTATATACTGGCAAGAAAAAGTGTGTGGACCCTTTGGAATTACCAGGATTTTTGCATTCATTGGTCATAACATTTGATCTGATGCTCCTCTAGATTAACGTACAAGACAAACAGTGTAATAATGTTTTCATATCTTTATTGAACACAATGTGTACAAATTCACAGTGCAGTGTGGAAAAGTAAGTGAACCTTTGGATTGAATAACTGGTTGATCCACCTTGGCACCAGTAACCTAAAACAAACATTTCCTGTAATGGGGATCATTCCTCTTTACAAAACTTCTTTCAGTTCAGCAATATTTTTAGGAATTCTGGTGTGAATCAATATTTTTAGGAAGTCTTGTGTGAATCACTCGTGAGGTCATCCCAATATGGAATATTAAACGCCAAATTCTATAGATTTGCATGTCAAATTTTGTGGTCATATTGTGAGGTTTATGGTTGTCAAATTAAGGTTTTGGTTGAGTCAGAGCTTCACATCTGCAATCACATTTTGCAAGTTTGTATATTTATGTCTGTACTTGCGTGATAGTTTTTGGAAGTTTGTAAATTTATATTTGTGTTTGTGTTATGTTTGTGTTTGTAAAACAGTACTTTTTTCAGTGTTCACTTTAAAAAAGTACTGTAAACTTCTGAAACATTGAAATATGTCCACAAAAATATCCCTACTAGTATTTAACAAAAATATCCTTACTAGTATTTAAAAGATATACCTACTAGTATTTAAAAAATATCCCTACTAGTATTTAAAAAATATCCCTAATAGTATTTAAAAAATATCCCTACTAGTATTTAAAAAATATCCCTACTAGTATTTAAAAAATGTCCCTACTATTACGGTTCCAAGAAAATGTCAAATGCAGAATAACGGAGGTCTTTATTCCCAAACGTACTTAATTAAACTAGAACTCAGGGATTTGGCAAACATAGCCGTCAGACAGAAATAATAATCAGCAACGTCGAACACAAACACATGGCTTATATACACTCATGGTAATGAACTGAACAGGTGCACCTGTGTGTGCCTCTTGGCCCATAGAGAAGGCTAGAACACAAAGTCAATATTCCGGGGAGTTGGATCTCTGGCATCGGGAGCGTTGAGGTGATATCCTTACAGACCCCCCCCTCTGAGACGCGGCTCCAGCCGTGAGGGAGGAAGGAAGAGAATGGGGTCGGCCCCGGGGACGGGGACCAGGATGGTCAGGACGGCGGCAGTGGAAGTCCCGGCACAGAGAAGGGTCGAGAATGTCCCATGCCGGAACCCAACTCCGCTCCTCCGGACCGTACCCCTCCCAATCCACGAGGTACTGGAGTCGGCCAAACCGTCTCCGTGAGTCCACAAGGCTGCGCACAGCGTAGGCCTCCTCCCCATCGATGTGGAGAAGAGGAGGAGGAGGAACGCCCGACACCTCATCGTGTAAGGGACCCTGGACCATCGGCCTAAGGAGAGAGACGTGAAAAGTAGGTGAGATCCTCATATGAGCAGGCAACTGGAGCGTGTAACTGACGTCATTGACCTGACGGAGCACGGGAAAGGGACCGATGAAACGGGGCGACAGTTTTCGGCAAGGCGTGGTGAGGGACATGTCCCGGGTGGACAGCCAAACCTGGTCTCCTGGTTGGAGGACAGGACCCTCACTGCGGCGTCGGTCAGCCTGGGTCTTCTGACAGCGCACAGCCCGTTGTAGACGTGTGTGTGCTGCCTCCCATAGAGTCTCGGCCCGTCGGAACCAGTCGTCCACCGCAGGGATTTGGGATGTGCTGGGATGCCAGGGTGCAAGGGGGGTCTGGAACCCTAAGACGCACTGGAAAGGGGTAAAGTTAGTGGATGAATGTCGCAAGGAGTTCTGGGCGTACTCAGCCCATGGCACGATGTCCGCCCAGTCACCAGGCGAATCCCTACAGTAGGAGCGAAGTAATCTCCCGATCTCTTGGTTCACTCGCTCCGACTGGCCATTGGACTGGGGATGGTACCCGGATGTGAGGCTTACCGTTACGCCCAGCCGCTCCATGAAGGCACGCCATACCCTTGACGTGAACTGGGGCCCTCGATCCGAGAGGATCTTCTCAGGAATACCGTAGTGGCGGAAGACATGCATGAATAGGGCCTCAGCTGTCTGGAATGCGGTAGGCAGACGGGGAAAGGGGATTAAGCGGCATGACTTAGAAAACCGGTACACAATGACGAGAATGGTGGTGTTACCTTTGGAGATAGAATGGTCCGTGAGGAAGTCGATGGAGAGGTGAGACCACGGCCTCTGGGGAACGGGTAAGGGATATAGTTTACCATACGGCAGGTGTCGAGGGCTAGTGCTGTGTGCACACGCAGAGCAGGATGCGACATACATCTTGACGTCTCGGGTTAGGCAGTCCCACCAGTACAGTCCGCTAAACTCCAGTGTGCCCCGCTGTGGGCAGAGTGTGCGCCCACACCAACAGCCGGTCCCTGTATTCGGGGGGAACATATAAACGATCACGAGGGCAGGCTGGTGGTATGGTTTGTGTTACCTGTCCTCTTCTAATGTCCTCGTCGATTCCCCAGAAGATCAGAGCCAAGACTCGTGCAGGTGGGATGATGGAGACCTCCTCTGTGTTTTTTGGATCCGCCTCGTGCACGCGCAATAGCGCATCCGCCTTGGTGTTCTTGGAGCCGGGCCGATATGTGATGGTGTAATCGAAACCTGGTCAAGAACAACGCCCATCTGGCTTGCCGAGAATTCAATCGCCGAGCCGCCTTGAGGTATTCTAGGTTCCGGTGATCAGTCCAGACGATGAACTCATGGAAGAGTTTAGACGGGCAACCCTGACGCTGGGATAGAACAGCCCCTAACCTGACGGGCAACCTCCGAGGCGTCCACCTCCACCACAAACGGGAGGTCAGGGTCAGGGTCCGGGTGTCGCAGGACAGGTGCCGTGGTAAACCGTTTTTTCAAGGTGCAGAAAGCGCTGTCAGCCGCCTCGGTCCAGACCAGGCGGCGGGGTCCGCCCTTCAGTAAGGCGGTCAGGGGCGCAGCGATGGAACCAAAGGCGCGGATGAACCTCCTGTAATATTTGGAAAACCCCAGAAACCGCTGGAGGTCCTTCACCGATGTAGGAATGGGCCAGGACCGAACAGCCTCCACCTTGTCGTTCTCCATCTCCAACCTGGTGTCTGTGATTCTGTACCCCAAGAAAGAGACAGAGGAATGGTGAAAAACAAATTTTTCCGCTTTTGCGTACAGGTGGTGCTTGAGCAGCCGGCGCAGAACCTCCCGGACATGGATGACATGTAAATCGTATGTGGGGGAGTATATCAGTATGTCATCGATGTACACTGCCACATATCGGTGCAGGAGATCCCGAAAGACCTCATTATTGAAAGCTTGGAACACAGAGGGGGCATTCATGAGGCCATACGGCATCACCAAGTACTCGTAATGGCCCGAGGTGGTACTGAAGGCCGTCTTCCATTCATCCCCCTCCCGCACTCGAACCAGGTTATATGCACTCCTTAGGTCCAGCTTAGTTAAATAGGTAGCCCCCCTCATCTGTTCCACTGTGGCATGTATAATGGGAAGTGGGTACCTGAATCTAACAGTACTGCTGTTAAGGGTTCGGTAGTCCACACACGGTCGGAGTCCACCATCCTTTTTCTTCATGAAGAACACTCCGGAAGAGACCGGGTAGGTGGACAATCGAATGTGCCCCTGCGCCAAACTCTCCCGCACATATGTCTCCATAGCCTCTGTCTCCGCCACGGATAACGGATAGACCCGGCTGTGTGGTAGCGGGGCACCAGGAAGCAGGTCGATGGCACAGTCCCAGGGGCGGTGAGGCGGGAGACAGGTGCCCTTGGTGTCCGAGAACACCTCACGTAGGTCCAGGTACTCCGATGGCACAGCTGTGGAGAGATCGGTCACAGGGGCTTTCAATAGAGGTAGAGCACACACAGGTCTTGCGACAGGTTTCGTTACACTCAGGGGACCAATGAGAAATGTTTCTTCCTCTCCAATCAATCCCTGGTTTTTGCTTAACCAGCCATGGCATGCCCAGAACCACCGGATGAGAAGGAGATGCAATAACAAGGAATCTTATCTGTTCCACATGATTGTCACCGATAGCTAGGCGTAAAGGGGTGGTCTGCTGCTTGACCCTCCCGCAGCCAACGGGCCTCCCGTCCATAGCCAGTACCGATATGGGGATCTCCAGGTCCTCCGTGGGGATGTTCCAAGCCCTCACCACGCCCTCGTCTATGAAATCACCAGCGGCTCCTGTATCCAACAAAGCCAAAACCGGGCTGGCAGCCGGATACCCCTGGAGGGTGACACTCAGCGTAAACATAGCATGGGATGTGGATATACCAGAGATTCGCAGTCCTACCTTGGATTTGGTGGGGTGGTCTCTCTCCTGTCAGCGTGATGGCCCTTTGATGTTGGGGCAGCGGGCCAGAGCGTGTCCCTCCTCACCACAATACAGGCATAGGCCCAGGCGAAAACGGCGACTCCGCTCCGCTGGCGTGAGACGGGTGGTATCCATCTCCATGGCCTCCTCCTCCATACTCTCCACCTTAAATGCCGTGCGTAAAGACGGTTTTCCTCGTGCCCAAAGGAGATGATCCAGCTTGACTGCCAGTTTTATCAGCTGGTCCAGGTTGGCGTTCTCATCCTGGCAGGCTAGCTCTGACTTAACCTCCTCTCTCAATCCCTCCCGGAAAAGAGAGAGAAGGGCGATCTCGTTCCATCCGCTACCCGCTGATAGGGTGCGGAACTCCAGAGCATACTCAGCTGCCATGCGGTTGCCCTGGCGGAGGTGTAGTAGCCTGTCCCCTCTCTCCCTTCCCTGAGGGGGATGGTCAAAAACGGCTTTAAACAGCTCCACGAAGCCCTCGTAGTCATCGAGGACCTCCTCTTCTCCTTCCTATACGGCCGTAGCCCACTCCAAAGCTCTTCCTGTGAGCAGCGAAATTACAGTGGCGATTTTCACCCGATCGGATCTCCCTCCGCCTGGCCTGTGGGTGAAATACAGGCCACATTAAAGGAGGAATCCCCGACATCTCTCCGGGTGACCGTCGTAACGTTCCGGAAGGCATACCTCTCCATGGCCAGAAGCGCTTGCGGGAGGAGAAATCTGTCTCTCGGGTAGAGAAGGAGCCGGGGTAGGCGAAGAGGGCGGATCCAGTCAACTCAACCGCTGGAGGACTTCTGCCATGGCTACCTCCAGGTTAGCCAGCTGGTTGTGGTGCTGGTGTAGAACTCGATCACGTTCCTCCAGTGGGTCTGGAACTCCTCCGGTAGCCGCTGACTCCATAAGAAGGCTGATTATTCTGTTACGGTTCCAAGGAAACAGGAGTCAAATGCAGAATAACGGAGGTCTTTATTCCCAAACGTACTTAATTAAACTAGAACTAAGGGATTGGGCAAACATAGCCGTCAGACAGAAATAATAATCAGCAACGTTGAACACAAACACATGGCTTATATACACTCATGGTAATGAACTGAACAGGTGCACCTGTGTGTGCCTCTTGGCCCATAGAGAAGGCTAGATTACAAAGTCAATATTCCGGGTTGGATCTCTGGCTTCGGGAGCGTTGAGGTGATATCCTTACACCTACTAGTATTTAAAAAATATCCCTACTAGTATTTTAAAAAAATATCCCTACTAGTATTTAAAAATAATCCCTACTAGTATTTAAAAAATATCCCTACTAGTATTTAAAAAATATCCCTACTAGTATTTCGAACCCACAATCTCTGCATAGAAGGCAAGTGCATAATCCATCACTTTTCGTGTCCTGTGAAGAAGTCTTTTGGATCGGACCACATGGGCCAGATTGTGATGGCTAGACGACTGTGTCAGAACATCTCCAAAACTACAGCTCTTGGGGGTGTTCACAGTCTCCAGTGATCAGTAACAATCAAAAGTGGACCAAGGAAGAAAAAACACTGAACCCACGACAGGGTCATGGGCAGCTTAGGCTCAATGATGCATGTGGGGAGTGAAGGCTGGCCCGTGTGGTCCGATACAACAGACGAGCTACTGTAGCTCAAATTGCTGAAAAAGTGAGTGCTGGTTAATTCTAATATAACTGTTTACATATTGCATATATATGTGATCATCTTGTATTTCTTCCCGTTTATGTGTTTTATTATATGCACATTTACTACTGTTTATGCACAGTCTGGGGTAGAAGCCAAAGAGCATTTCATTAACATAATTTTTGTACTCTGTGCAATGAAAAGTTGAATCTAATCTAATAAGAGTAGGAGTGTCAACCTCTGTGTTCTGTACAAACTTTCAATCTGGCCCTCATACCATCTTGGCAGCCTAATCATCCCCAGCTTTCAATTGGCTCATTCATTCCCTTCCCTCCCCCCACTTCTCCCCAGGCTGTTGCTGCAAATAAGAAAACCTTCTTAGTCAACTTGACTGCTAAATGACTTTTTTGCTGAGTGGACGCCCAATCATACTGCGACTAGTGTATTATAGTACTATTGTTGCTCATGTTTATGCTTTTTGAATATTCAGTATTGTGTTCTAATTATTTTTGATAATTCATCTGTTTTTTTACTTGAATTATTTTTATTTATGAGAACTTATTTCTCACTATTGTAGAATGGGGGAAATGTGAGCAGTTTGGCTTAAATTTATTTATTTTTTAATAATAGATCTTGTTTGCACTGACTGTTGACATGTTTAAAAATGAAAGTCTTGCTGGAGCATAGGCCATTACTAATTGACTAGCCCCTTGTTGCAGTTCCTCTTCAGAATGAAACAATTTTGTAGTTGTAACGTTGTCTGGATCCACCACCTCCCTGAATGCACCTCCATACACTGGTATCTCTCTCAACACCCCAACAGTCATGAACGCATCCCCATAGCCCAGTCTCAATCACCTGAATACTAAACACCTGCATTCTCTTCTCCAGTATATATTCCTCTCAGATTCCTCCACTAATTGTGAGGTATTGTTTGTTCTGCCAACATAATGAGCCTGTATTTTCCTCCCTGCAATATTCTGGTTTGACCCTCCATTATACCTGGTTATTTGTCCTTGGATTTGCCCTGTGTACATCTGCCTGTGTTTAATTTCCACTCTGTTCATTGATTTCTGTTCATTGATTTCTGCCTTGTCTGACTACCTTGTCTCAGTGTATCTACCTCTGCCTGGCGCGGCTACCTCAATTCTGTTGCCTGTCTCTGGACCTCTCTGCCTGGATTCTGCCTTACTGTATTAATAAATCATTATTGTTTTATTGTGGAACCTTGTCCTCATTGGTCATTACGGAAAAACTCACCAACTTTACTGAGGTGGATCCGGTGGAACTAAACGCCTGTCTCACCCACCAGGAGGAAAGATTAGATGAGCTGTGTGTTTCCTCCCAGCCTAGGGGAGAGCAAGTACTACCGACACCGTCTATGCACATGTTTCTGCCAAACAAATATGACGGTACTACAGGCAAATGTAAAGTGTTCTTGATGCAGTGTTCGCTCTACTTTAATCATCAACCCACACAATTTCTAACTGACCGGAAACAAAGATGATTTTATTAGTTCCCTTCTGACTGGCAGAGCTCTGGAATGGGTGACTGCTCTATGGTCAGCTATCAGCCCATAAATTATTCTGAGAGAAACTTTCTAAAAATGTTTAACAAAGTTTTCAATCATCCAACCACAGGGCGGATGAGACCATCTCTGTGAACTCCGACAAGGGAAAAGGCCAGCTGCTGATTAAGCTGTTGAATTCCGCAGCCTATCGGCAGGTAGTGGATGGAGCAACACAGCACTATTCACTATATACAGACAAGGATTATCTAAGTATCTACAAACACAACTGGCTTGCCGAGATGACCAAACCGATTTATCTACATTCATTTCTATGTCCATTGCCATGGATAATCTTCACCGAACCAGAAACAGGCAACATCATCTGGCACCTCTTCCTATACCACCAAGGCAGGTCTCTAACACTGGTCTTGAACCTATGCAACTCGGACATTCTCCGCTGACTCCCGTTGAGCGGCAACAACGAATTAGAGAACACCTACGTCTGTAGTGTGGCAATTCTCAACACATTTTCAATAACTGTCCTATACCACCTCCACGCACTGAACCGGTTAAAACCACCAAGGGATAGGTAGGACCGTTTTCTTCTACTCATTTAGCCAAGCAACAATTTAATCTCCCAGTCATGCTTACTGTTAATGGGAAAAGTATTCCCACCTCAGGTCTAATAGATTCAGGGGCTGCTGGGAATTTTATTGATCACCAGCTGGCTGAAAAATGTGGAGTGGAATTTATTGCCCTTTCTTTCCCTTTAAGGATTCATGCCTTAGACCCCTCAAACTCAACTCTGGACCTCGAAGACAGATCCACTCCACTTTTTCATTGCATCCATCTAATCTGTGACTTATTTAGACCTGGTACACCAGGTGAGTCCAATTAATGTTAAGGTAGAACAGAAAACAAGCAGGCTCCGGACCTCGTAGGGTTAGAGTTGAATACCCCTGCCTTAGACGGTCAGCCCCTGGGGACCGGATAAATAACGCACTACACTGCAAAAAATGACTCTACAAAAACAAGTACATAAACTATGAATACAAGGTATTTCTTGCTTGTAATAAGTAAAATAATCTGCCAATGGAACAAGAAAAATTACACAGATTTTCAGGGCATATTTACTAAAAACAAGTGTTTTTATCTAATACAAATATAGCTTTTTAAGTAAATATGTCTTATTTTAAGGATGGTTAGATTTTTTGACCCGAATACAAGATAAATATACTTTTTTGCCAATGGAACAAGATTTTTAAGACAGGACTTTTTGCAGTGTAAACAGCAACGCACTAAACAGCACCTGTTGTACGATGTGTGGGGATTCTTTCATAATGAGGATATTTCACTCATAGTGCTGTCCTCCTGTCATTCTCCCGAGAACAATACATTTTAGGATTCCCCTGGCTCCACCTACACAATTCAGACATTTCCTGGAAGGGTGAGCACACCGCATGGGGTGAGTTTTGCCATTATAACTGTCTTCACATACCATGTCGAGCAATATCCATAGAGGAATGACATGTCAAACCTGCCACATACATCCCGGAGGAATATGAGGAAATTAAGTCTGTATTTTCTAAGGAAAAAGCAACTATTCTACCACCACACCGACTTTTGGACTGTGCCAACAACTCAATCCCTGATTCAGTGTGCCCCAAGGGCCGGATATATCCCTTCAATTCCAGAAAAGGAATCCATGAACAGCTACATTGATGAGTCTCTTCAACAAGGATTTATCAGGCCCTCCACATCATCAGTCGCCTCCAGCTTCTTCTTTGTGGGGAAAAAGGATGTTGGTCTTGTATCGATTACAGAGGATAGAACGACTATAAAATCTACATGACAAACGGATGTACATCAAAGCTGAGGAAAGCTAATTCCACATTACTGCAGTGTCCTTCCTTGGATTTGTCCTCACCCCTGGTGGGGTTCATATAGATATGAAGAAGGTAGAAGCAGCGCGTAATTGGCCATTACCACATACTACGAAGTATCTCCAAAGCTTCCTAGGCTTTGCCTATTTCTATAGGAGATTTATCAAGAACTTCAGTACTGTTGTGGCACCTCTACATTCCATGACCAATCGAAAGGCTACCTTATTAACCTAGACGGAAGAAACCGGTGCTGCCTTTCAAACCGCCTAACCTTCTCTCCACCGTGCCTGTTTTGCAACAGCCTAATCCAGCAGTTCCTTTCATGGTTGAAGTGGGTGCCTCTGAAGTGGGAGTGGGCACTGTTTTGTCCTAACATAGAGGATCTGATAATATATTGCACCCCTGTGTGTTCTTTTCCCGCAAACTCAATCCTGCAGGGAGGAATTATGATGTGGGTAATCGG
Organism: Umbra pygmaea; assembly: GCA_016801145.1. NCBI lineage: Eukaryota > Metazoa > Chordata > Actinopteri > Esociformes > Umbridae > Umbra > Umbra pygmaea. The sequence continues at coordinate 7,692 of JACXGM010011441.1, read as the reverse complement.
GAACTCATGGCGATCAAACTGGCGTTGGAGGAGTGGTGGTATTGGCTGGAGGGAGCCCAACACTCTTTTTTGGTTCTAACTGACCGCCGCAATTTGGAATATCGGAAACATGCCAAATGCTTGAACTCACATCAAGCCCGGGGGTCTTTTTTAAATCGCTTTCAGTTTACTGTCTCTTATATTCCAGGAGAGTGACTCCCTGTCCCACCAGTTTGACGCATCAACCAAGCTACACAGTCCCAGAATCTAGCCTGCCTGCAGCATGTCTGATAAGACCCATACAATGGGAAATTGTCAATCAACTACAAGCAGCTCTCCTTACAGACCCTGCTCCACATGAAACTCCCCCCGGAATAACCTACATACCAGCCAGTCTCTGTTCCCACCTGCTACAGTAGTGCCATACTTCTCTCAGCACCAGTCATCCTGGCACCACCAGGACCATCTAACTCCTGTCTCAGAAGTATTGGTGGGCTTCACTCTGGGAGGATGTTATGGACTATGTACTGTCCTGCCATACGTGTGCACAGTCAAAGACCCTGCGCCAACTCCATGCAGGTAAACCTCTCCCTTTACCTGTCCCCAACAGCCCCTGGTCACATGTGGCGATGGATTTCCTTACGGACTTACCTGTATCCAACGGATACACCACCATTGTTGTTGTAATAGATAGATTTTCAAAAATGTGTTGTCTCATCCCACTCACTCAGATGGACAACGCCAATTGGCAGAATGTGTTTTTTTGCATGTTTTCAAGCAATGGTGGGCAGGCATGTTGGCCTAGTGGATAGCACTGTGGCCTCACAGCAAGGAGGTTCAGGGTTCGAACCCCAGTCTTCCCAAGCCTTTCTGTGTAGTTTACATGTACTCCCTGTGTCTGCGTGGGTTTCCTCTGGGTGCGCCGGATTCCCCCACCATCAAAAGACATGCAGGTTAGGTTCTCCAGTCAGTGCCCCTGACAAAAGCACTGGCTTAGATCTGGAGTTAGTCCCTGTGCGCTGTAAATGGCTGCCCACTGCTCCCTTGAGGGATGGGTTAAATGGAGAGAATGAATTTCTTTACACGTATGTGTATGTGACAAATACAGTACCCTAACCCTTAATACGGATTAAGCCTTCGTCGCAGTCCTCTCTGGCATCTGGAGCCGTCCGTCAGCGGGGGGCTCTGTAACGTTGTCCGGATCCACTACCTCTCTGAATGCACCTCCCTACACCAGTATCTCTAAACACATCATGAACAAGTCATGAATGCATCCCTGAAGCAAGAACATTCATATGGTTGATATTTATTTTCGTATTTTTTGGACATGTACAATTTATTTTGAATAAATGTACACAGTGAATATGGCACTAGATAAAATAAAGAAAATAAATAATATTTTTCTGTTTCATTTTTCTACATCCTTTTTGAAAGACAACTAACAGTTAAATATTGAGATAGGTTCCTGGAAACACTTCTAATCATGTCCCACAGGGGATGACAACATAGGTCAAAATGTTTAGAACGATAGAGTGAACAGCCAATCAGCTACAGCATTATTTGAAAAAGTATATCTATACATATCTATAAAAGTATATAAAAAAATGCAACGTGATGACTTTTTATCCGGTTTCTGAGACAGATCAACGTGTGTTTTACAAAATCTCTCTGGTGTAGTTGGGTTAGAATTGGTGATCTTGCTCATTTAACTCTGTTTCATAAGGATTCCGAATATGATGAAATCGGAGGGTAGCAGTACACTTCAAATGCTTCTTTGTTTCGGAATCATGTCCCATGATTTATGAACAACGCGCCTGTGGTTAGTTTCAGAATAGATTCTTGTACATTGATGTTAATGAAATATCCATTTCCACATGATGGAAATTTTCCCTGGGATAAATATTCTCTATGTCATTACTGGGACTTTTTGATTACGAAACAGAAAGCTTTTTGACTGTAAGTACTATTTGATTTGTAAATTATGTTATTTCCTCTGTGATTAGATACTAGCAGGCTAATGGCTGTGTTCACCAGGGACATAGTTCACATTACGCTGTGTTATGTTATGGTTGTTATAGCTATTGTAAAATTACATGTTCTAGATTCCTGAGTTTTTTAGCTTTGCAAAGATATAAGACGTGTTTATAACCTAAAAAATGAGGTTGTGAGCCGTGTTTCTAATCAACATTCCATTTTAGTTGAGGTGCAAAAATGGCTAGCTGAGTTTAAAAGCTAATAGCTTTTGTTACTGGCTATGTACGCCACATTATGTCTAATATTTATCTTGTTGCTTTAGCTATTGTAAAATGGAAACCTTTGCTACGTTTTTAAGCTTTGTAAAGATATAAGACATGTATTTATAACCTAAAAATTGCATTTGTGAGCTTTGATTATAATCCACATTGTATTTTCTATCAGGCGATAAAAATTAAGTCAAAAATCAATCTAGCAAATGTCTCCGTTTTATAATAGCTATAACAACCATAACATAACATGGTATAATGTGAGCTATGTGCCTAGTAAACAATGATGTTCTTTTTTCGCTTCAGAAGATACAATGTGGATTACAATCAAAGCTCAGAATTGCAACTTTTAGGTTATATATAAAATATATATAAAAGCTTAAAAACTCATATAAAAGCTTAAAAACTGTATTGCAAAAAAAATTTACAATAGCAATAAGACCATAAGATAACACAGCATAATGTGAGCCATGTCCCTGGTGAACACAGCCATGAGTCTGTTAGTAGCTCCTTAGCAATATAGCAAACCACAGAGTAAATAACATAATTTACAAAAACATTTAGTCACAAATCTTTCTTTTTCATCATCAAGGAGTCCCAGTAATGAAATAAGGCATTGTTTTCCCAGAAAATAAACATATTTTTATGTGGAAATTATAATTTCATTACCATCCATGTACAAGCATCTATTCTGAAACTAACCACAGGCATGTTGAAACTAACCACAGGCACAGGAACAACGTGCCTGTTGTTAGTTTCAGAATAGATGCTTGTACACAGGCACATTGTTCATAAATTATGGGACACGATTTCGAAACAAATACGCATTTAAGGAACAAATACACAAATAAGCGTACTGCTACCCTCTGTTTTCATCATATTTGGAATCCTTATGAAACAGAGATGTTAAAAATGAGCAAGATCATCAATTTTAACCTAAACTACACCAGAGATATTTTATAAAATACATACATTGATGAGTGTCAGGAACCGAATAAAACATCATTACGTTGCATTTTTTGTGGAAATATACTTTTTCAAAAAATGCTATAGCTGATTGGCTGTTCACTCTATCATTCTAACATTTTAGACCTAGTCATCCCCTGTGGGACATGATCCGAAGTGTTTCCAGGACCCTATCTCAATATATGACTTTGTAGATATCTTTCAAAGAAGATGTAGAAAAATAATAACTGAAAAATATGATACATTTTCTTTAATTAATTTTGTGCCATATTCACTGTACACAATTATTCAAAATACATTTTACATATCCAAAAGATTCCAACTTTTAAAAAAAATATCAACCATATGATTGTACTTGATTCAGGTCCAGTTTAACAATAGGCTAACTTTAGGTATGTTTTTTTGGGAGAATTTGACAATTTGGGGCAAGACTTAAGAGGTTAAGTAGTTAAACGAATATTAGTCCTTTTGAGATATTGATTCCAATACTGAATTATTTTTTCTAAGAGATTATTAGTTGGATAAGTCTTTTGCAAGATTTCATATACTTTCTACCTATGGTTTTTACCTAATTTTCAAACTAAAAAACTATATTATTTATTGTGCTATCTAGACCAAAGTGATTAAAGTGAATGTTTTGTAACATACAATTATTTATTTGCATGTATTTCAAATCTTCATCAGACAGCCAAGATGTTGTATTCAATTCTGAAAAAAGAAATATTTTGTTGTCCCCCAACTTCCTATTCCTTTTCTTTACCATGTGGACCAGTTTATGGGTAATTTCTGAAAAGTTGGATTTATCTATAAAGGTATGTTTTTAGGAGTCTGTACTGGTTCTTGCAAAATCTGTTTGATTTTTTCAATGTAGCTATACTGTATAACAAAATCAATTTTATAATACACACCTTCATGTGGCTGAATTCTCAGTGTTGTGGCTTGAAAACAAGCGGGAGGGCATTGGGATCATTAAGAAGAGGGGCATTGGGATCATAAATGGGAGGGGCATTGGGATAGTTAAGGGGAGGGGCATTGGGATAGTAAAGGGGAGGGCCATTGGGATAGTGGAGGGGAGGGGCATTGGGATCATGAAGGGGAGGGGAATTGGGATAGTGAAGGGGAGGGGCATTGGGATAGTAAAGGGGAGGGGCATTGGGATAATGAAGGGGAGGGGCATTGGGATCATGAAGGGGAGGGGCATTGGGATCATGAAGGGGAGGGGCATTGGGATCATGAAGGGGAGGGGCATTGGGATCATGAAAGTGAGAAGCACTTGGACCATGAAGAGGCGACATTTGGACCATAAACAGGGGTGGCATTTGCATAAACATATTTGGTTCTAGTTAAAAGTCTAGCAGCTGCGTTCTGCACTGATTGAAGTTTATTTAGTGACTTACCATTGAAGCTGGAGAGAAATGCATTGCAATATTCTATTCTAGAAGTAACAAATGTGTGTATTAGATTTAGCAATGTTCCAGAGATAAAAAAAAGCTGTCCTTGAAATATGTTCATCAAAAGAGAGATCGGAGTTCAGAATAAGACCAAAGTCCATTGCAGATTTTCTTGCAATGGGTGTATAACCATCCAAGTTCATTGTGAGATCTGACAGCAAACCTTGTTGTTTCTTTGGACCTAACATTAGTATTTCTATTTTTGCAGGATTTAGAAGTAAGAAATGCTCTGACATCCACAGGCTTTCCTACAGTAGACAGTTTTTGGGCTTTGCCATGTTATATAGAGATGTACGACTGTGTGTCATCAGCATAGCAGTGAAAGTTGATGTTGTGGTTTCAGATAATATCACCAAGAGGCAGCTTATATAGAGAAAATGACAGTGGTCCGAAGACCGATCCCTGAGGAACACCAAAGTGAACCTTTGATTTTTCAGTGTATTGACCATCTACACACACAAACTGATATATTTCTGACCAGGCATAAACATGACCACGTAGACCAATATTGTTTTTCAGTCTTTCCAATAGAAGGGAGTGATCAATTGTACTAAAGGCAGCAGTAAGGTCAAAAAGGACAGATGTAGAGCCTTGGTCAGATGCCACCAAAAGGTAAATTACCACCTTCACAAGTACAGTCTCAGTGCTATGATGTGGTCCGATGCCAGACTGGGGCAACTCACTGTGTTGTTGGGAAACAGCTTATTCCAGAATTTCTGAGAGGAATGATAGGTTCGATATTGGCCTATCATTGTGTGATTCATCAGGATCAAGATTTTGCTTTTTTAAAAAAAGGCTTTATAACTGCCACTTTTATTGATCTTGAAACAGATCCGGAGGACAGAGAACAATTTATTATGTTCAGCATAGTCGGACTGAGCAAAGGAATTTGCTCCTTAAGTAGTTTAGTAGGAATAGGGTACAATTGGCAGCTGGTAGGTTTAGAACCGATGGCTAATTTGGTGAAAGTGTCAAGCGAGACCAGATTAAAGACTTTGCAACCGTGTCAAAAATGACTTTGGGCTTGTTTTAGTCGTCCTCAATTAAGTTGATATAGTAGGTTGATTGAGGATATGAGAGCACTTTTTGATAGTTTATCATGCTATCTTTTCCAAGCTACCATATTTTAATGCATAAAGCACACACCTGAGATTGACGCGCACCCTTGTACATTGTGCAGAATACTTGTTTTGTGTAAAACTATATCATTATTGCCTGCACCCTTACAAAGCGCACATAATTTTTGTAGAAAGGTGACATGTAATCCCCCCTCTCCCAGACCTGCATTGATGGGCACTCAGCTAGTCATTGTGTAACAAATGTTAAAGACCCAACCACCCACGTGCTATTATATAAAACCAGCTATTCTCAAAGTGGGGTACCCCCATTAATGTTAGTGCGTACATGAATAACTTGTGGTTCAATGTATATTTCAATAGTCAAACTGGCCTTTACATTTAAGTGTTTTTTTCTTGTCTGAATTGCCCAGTCTAACTGGTGAAACAGTTACATTTGTACTTACGAAGATAATTAAGAATGCGCCTATACAAAAAAGTGATCAAATGATGACTAGTGCACAGTTTCTACAATTTTCCTATCAACACACCCCTAATTACCTGCGGGAAACATAAGCTACAATGAGGTTCATTAAATGTACAACACCTTGACAGAATGTGCCATGTAGTGTAAAATGATGAGGGCATGATTGTTACTCGCTTCACCTGTAAAACTTCAGTAAAGATAAAACTGTATTGCATTGAGAAATAAACTGGTCTTCAAACAAATATTTTCAACAAACAATAATAGGCATCTAATCCGTAATAGCATCATAATTTAGCCTAAATAATGCCATGATACTTGTCCTTTTGAATAAATTGTATTCCAACCTCATGCATCATATTTAGAAGCATATTTTACACTTATTATCACTTGTAAATTGATTATTCATCTGACTTTTTTTAGGAAGGCATATACAGTATGTAAGGTAAATTAAACAAACTCATAATGATTCCAACCATTTGAGCAACGTGTACAATAGCGTATGAAACAAGTATGACGTATCCATACACTCGTACTGGATGATAATACTGAATAGTACCCCTAACAACAACTCAATGGGTTTTTTTACTATGAAATACTTTTATCATATTTGTTCACGTCAAAACGAAGTCTGCTGAGCAACTAGCTTTGTTAAAGGGTTTAGCCTATACCGTTCAAATTCCGATGGTATCTATAATAATTTAACAATGGTTTACACATCTATAATAAAAGAAGTGACAGTGGTTAATATCTTGTCTCTAAAATAAATGTATTTTTTTAAGCCAAAAATCAGTCTGCTGTGCATAAAGTAAATCATTCATCATAAGAATAATAACGGCACAGGTGGGTTAAAGCTTAAAATAATAAAATTATTAATATTGTGTTCATTCCCGGGTTCTCAGATAATTGTCACGATACCGTGGATAATAGAGGAGACCGATGCAGGGAGTAATGTCCGGTAGTTTATTGCAGAACGTAACTAAGAAACCGCTTGGTCTAAAAAAGCCAGAAACCTATAGGCTGTAAGTAATACGAAATAGAAAGAGTAATGCAATAAGGCAAATAAACACTTACTGATACAATCGAACTGATAGCATGACAGGTTAATACTAAGTCAATGAGACACACACCCCTAAGACATCCATTCAGCTAAATAGTAGCCAAACCAGCAAGAAGACCAACTGGGAACAAACAGTGATTTTGAAATGTCCCGCAGGTGTGTGTGGTTACCTTTGAAGGTACTATAACTACCCTGCAGACAAAGCCATACCCACTATGTACATAGTCAATGTGTGGTTACTTGGGAGGTACTATAACTACCCTGCAGAGGGAGCCATACCCACTATGTACATAATCAATATGTGGTTACCTTGGAAGGTACTATAACTACCCTGCAGACAGAGCCATACCCACTATATACATAATCAATGTGTGGTTACCTTGGAAGGTACTATTACTACCCTGCAGAGGGAGCCATACCCACTATGTACATAATCAATGTGTGGTTACTTGGA
>JACXGM010011440.1:5958-25119 GCA_016801145.1 Umbra pygmaea | reverse complement strand
ATTGAGAACAGATTCTCGGGAAAGTGATAAAGAAATTATACTGTTTAGTAGGGAAACCAGTTTGATGGGGAGAATATATAGGCTGTCAGACAGCCACGCTCATAACCAGTAGGTGGCGGTATATGCAATCATGTAGTTGCGATCTGCCAATAAATCCTATGAAGAACAGTAGTAGCTAGCGCTAGCTAGTTTAGCTACTAATGTTCTTTTATAAACCCATGGTAGTAGCATGAGTGGGTGGCTACACTTTGTTTGTGTTATCGCAGCAACCGGTTTTTGTTGTTCCTAATCAATAACATGCTTATCTAAATAAACAATGGATGTATTTAGAAAACCAAAGACATTTCATCATTATGTCGTGTTACTACAGTACATACTAGCTAGCACTAAAGGTTAGAAATCGAGGCTATGACTTGAGCGTTACAGCAGGCCGCACCTGGACCAGACAAAGCGTAGACGTGCAGGACAACATAAGTTACACATTAAATACACAGAGTAAAAAAACACAAAGATGCCAAATGCAGTAGCGTCTGTATAGTAGTTATTTGAAATCGGTTGAGAAATCTCAACGTTATAGTGCTTTTTATCCCAAAAAAATGGCAGCTCTGATCGCTATATTTACGGTTACAATACGACTAGCCAATACGTCAGCAGCTAAATTAACAAAAAAACGAATATCACTCGACTCTTTGTCAAACTATGTAACTTTATTTTTAGCTAACTAGAATACACCAACAAAAATACAGTCTGGGTAAACCATAAACCTAATCGGTACTTACATGAGTTCACAAAAGCGAAAAAGTAGATTCAGTATGCTTCAGAAACGATAGGTAATTTCTCTGCTCCCGCTGGAAGAAGATGGCGAGTCCCGAGCAGATAGCCAGGGCAGGCGGGTGGTATATGCATCATTCAGTTGGTTGCGATCTGCCAATAATCCCAAAGAAGAAGAAGATAGGCAGGGGCACAGCGCAAGCTCCCTTCCGGTGTCTAGCCGATGGTGCGCCGCGAGCGGGCCACTGGTGGAAAGCCGACAGAGATGCAAATTAACTGATGCAAATTAAGATCCGGAGAAAAGCGGCAAAAGCTGGCGGCCCGCTGGCTGAACGACATTATAGACACCAGCGGCCCGCCTGCGACAAAACGCTGGCGGCGCACCATCGATTGCCTACTGGGTAGCTAGCTACATATGTGAGTTTATGAAATTATAAATGGGCTATTTTTCCCTTTCACTGTAATGCAAAAATCTTTTGGGCATGTTTTAGAAATAGACACACATTTACTTTTTTTCCCTCCATAAATTTCTTAATATTACTGTAGTAATGTACATATTTGGCTAGTAATATAGACTACTGGCTTCTCATTTTATTAGGTGTAATCCCTGATAAACAGAATTGTAAACCATGTCGAAATGAAACAAAAACATTTTCCAACAGGGTAATATTTTCTTAACTTACTAAATTGTTACTGAAGCAATGTAATTTAGTATTTAATGTAATTACATGTTCTATGTAGCCAATAGAAATAACGCTGATGTCCGTAAAACAGGCAGGGGTCCACCTCCACTTTTCCTCACCCCGGCTGTGTTGGCACTGTCCCTTAATAAAAGTCGACCTGTGGTCGATGGGATTCCAGGGGGCAGTTCATCAGACAAAGCTACCAACACAAGTGGCTTAGTAAAATGTAGGTGTACCATATTAAAACATATGATTTATTGATGTTTTCACTCTTTTATCAGTGTTTCTAATGAATAAAATCATCAACTTTCACCATTTCAAAAGGCATTGGAATGCATTTTACAGTCATTGTTTAACTTGTGCATTATGTATGCTTATTTTATTTTACTGTATATGCTTCAAATTTAGGAGAAAAGGGTCAACATACAAAAGGCCATACTTGAAATTCAATTGCTAGAGCACCAGCTTAAGTCGGGAAACAATATTTGAACATTTATGTGACATTGTGGTTGAATGGTATATAAAGCAATACATACAAATGTCTTTATTAAAGGAAATAGAGAAATAAATGAACAATGATCAAAACTTCACTGTTAACTGATTTTAATTAAAGTGATTTTGACAAATCATGTCTGGTACCACCCTGACATCTCTTTGGTCTACTGGGTTTACTTGGGGTTCCTCTTGGCCATCTTCATCAAGAGAAGGGGGGACCTCTCACCTCTCATGGAGTGCAATGTTGTGAAAAACAACAAAAGCAGTCTCTTTCATTGACTGAAGGAGCTTCAATGAAAATGTGGATTACATCAATGCACCCAATCACATTTGGAAACCCTGAAATTGAAAGTTATACACTGAAAAAACATTTTTGAATAATTGTGGCGTTACACAGTATATGGATTGATTACGTAGTGACATGTAACTACAATCGTCTCATTAAATAGCATAGAAAGGACAAACCTGCCACTCTGTGGAATTCCTCTTTAATAACTGTCACTGGTGTATGGCCAGGGAAGTGCACAAAAGTGTGTAGGAACGGTTTGAGTGCAAGACATAGGCTACTGTACGAACAGCCCTACACAGTTGCATTTCACATGCTCTGCATCGCCTATGCAATAGAAAAAACTACCAGTCGCAAAAACAACGAAGGGCAATTATGCACAAAATGTGCTCTGTGTTAAGCGCTGATAGGCGATGTGTCATGTTTGATATGTGTGGTTTTAAAACATTTGTTAAATAAATTAACAAATCTTGTGTAAAACAGTAATGCTCCTGCAAATGTTCATTTGGATAAGAAGCACATTGATGTCTTATCACCCTCTCACGGCGGATAATACTATTTCGTATTATCTGTGCTTCGACATCCACCTATGTCATCTTCAAAAGGGCACAACATGCTCCGTCACCTCTCTGAAACAAACTAACAGTGGAACATAACCTGCTCCGGAGCAGGTTATGTTCAAAGAGTGAGTTGCTATGGCAACTTACATACCCTGAAAGTTACCTCTGTTTTTCGAACCAAAAGCTTAGGTTATTCACTTACTTACCCTGAAACTTACCCGGTTATGTCACAACCTGCTTTCTGGAATACCCACCAGATGATGAAATGCCATCACACAGTATGTCGATCCGTAAACTGTCATTCGGAAAACAGGTTTTAAGATAGTAGAGGTAATCGGAGTGTCATACAGCTGTGGATTATGATTCAGCGTATTTGAATGAACTGACATTTGATTCAACTTGTCCTAATTGTGCAGGGAAAGGGCTTAAAGTTGACATAGATTCACAAAATCAGGGTTTATGTAGCAATGTAATGTAGTATTTTGTGTATGTTTGCCCATCCTGTCTGTACACTGTGCCTTACATATTAATCAAAACTGAACATAACCAAATAATGAGTTACCTGCATTTGTCCAAAGGAAACAATTTCCTAAAACATTTTGCAACTTTGTTTCTGTATCTTTATCCCATTTCCCTTTCACTGTTTAGGATACGACCCTACTTTAGGCTGTGGCCGACAATTCATGTAGCACATTTGAATGAACTGTTTTTTGTTTTAATTTGTACTAATTGTGCAGGGACAGGGCTTAAAGGTAACACTGATTCGCAAAATCAAGGGTTCTGTAGCAATTGACTGTAGTAATTTGTGTATGTCTGCCTGTCTAGTCTGTACATTGTTTTACACATTAAACAAAACAAAACATAACCAAATAATGAGTTACCTACATTTGTCCAAAGGAAACAATTTCATAAAACATTTTGCAGCTTTTTTACTGTTACTATATCCCATTTCCCTTTCACTGTTCAGGTTAGGTTGCTACTTTAGGCTGCTACCAACATTATACATTATAGATAGTTGTTCATGAAAATGTTATGTATTATTTTTTTGTAGAATTTTGTACTAGATTATCAATTAACCATTATAAAACTGCACACTCCAAACAAGAAATAAAGTTTGACAGATGCATAGGCACATGATCCAGCAAACTGTAGTAACCCCATCGAGTGACATTTTATCAGAATATAGCATAGACAATTTGCTTTGAAATATAAGAAACATTGGATAGAATAGAACACCACAATAAATCTGCTAAATAAATGTATACTACATTGATAATTATTTTCCCTTCTCTTTGTTTGAAACAAATTGTAGCCTATACATTTCATACACTTTCTATATGTTCTATAATGTCTGACACATAAAAAAGCTTACATTTTTGGATAGTCATTATGGAAAGCGGAAAGGTGGCGAGACAAACGTCAGGAAATATTGAGGTGTGAGCAACAAGGTCTGTGGTAGATCTCTGTTGTAAATATCCCATTAACATTGATTGAGTAAAAGGCCAAAAACTAGTCTACGTTGACGAGGGCGCCTTTTAATGACAAACTTGGTACAGAGCTTCAGAGCGGCATGCATACAAGCAATTACTACAGAAAATATTTTGTAATCACAATTATCCCAGTTAAATGTATTATGTCATTGGCCAAAACACATAAACGTTGATTAAAGCGCCCCCTAATGGCCGATCTTCGCCAAATTTGGTACAGAACATCACAGTGGGACATTGAACAATAATCTCTGTTTTTTGATGATAGCATTTAATTTGGTAGCAATATGATAAAGTTCAGATTTCATAGCTAGCTACAAAAATACTTTTGTTCGTCAATTGCGCATAGTTTAACGTAACAGAATTATTTTAATAACTTTTGGTCAGGTCTGTCTGGAGATGCTAGCTACCAAGTTTTGTGCAGATCGGTTGCATGGTCTAGGACAAGTTCAAAAAAGTGTGTTTGCGCATTGCGCGATATTGTGAAAAATATTTTTATCAAAAATGGGCGTGTCCTATATCATCAGATTCAGCTCAGTTCAAGGTACACTTCGATATAAGGATTTCTATTGTGCAATGTGTAATGTGGGAATTATGGGCACAAAACACATTTCTCATCATTATAGCGCCACCTAGTGGTCCACATGTGTCATTTTTGGTATGTATTGTCCAGTAACCATTGCACATCTACACTGTAAATTTGAAGTTGCTCACTTTAGTACAAGGGGTGGATCCAAAACTGGGTCCCATAGGCCATGCCCCCTTTGACGAATCAGTACCCACTATAGGGGTGGCCTCAAGAGTGGCCCTAGATGATAGCCTTAAAATTTGGTAAAAATCGGATAAGCCATTGATGAGATATAAACGTTTTGTATTTGTAGTGCCCCCTAGCAGCCAATTTTCATAAAATTTGTAAAGGTAGCTTTTTGTTTGGCCAAGATATGGCAACGTTTATGTTTTAAGTACCACCTGTACTTTGGACCCTATTCCAATGTATGTTCTCAAAGAGTGTCTGTCATCTATCAGTCCTCTCATTTTGAACATTCTCAAAGCTTCCCTAATTACTGGACTTGTTCCCCAAGCCCTTAAGGTTGCTGCCATCACACCAGTTCTTAAAAAGCCTGGGTGTGATGTGTTTGATCTGTCTAACTACAGGCCTATATCTAATCTTCCTTTTTTGGCGAATGTTCTCGAACGAGTTGTCAACTTCCTTCTCACTTGTCCTTGAACAAGCTTTTAGAACCTTTTCAATCTGGGTTTCGATCAGGACATAGTACTGAGACTGCCCTGGTCCGAGTTATGAACGATCTCCTCGTCTCTGCTGACTTTGGTGTCCTTACAATCTTGGTGCTGCTCGATATGAGTGCTGCCTTTGACACGGTGTGTCAATCTATTTTGATTGAGAGACTTGAGACTTGGGTTGGTATTTCCGGTACTGTGTTGGATGGTTTAAATCTTACCTCACTGATCGTCCCCAGTTTGTTTTTTTAGAAAACAATATATCTAACGTTGGACAGGTATGTCATGGTGTCTTTCAGGGGTCTGTCATTGTCCCAATTCTTTTTAATATTTACATGCTTCCTTTAGGGCAGATTTATTAGAAAGCATGGTTTGGGGTTCCACTTCTATGCGGATGATTCCCAAATTTATATTAGCACGAAAACTAATATTACAGGTATCTCGGCAACACTTTCTGACTGTTTGCAGGAAATTAAATTATGGATGTACCACAATTTTCTTAAATTGAATGGTACAAAGTCAGACGTTCTATTAGTTGGTACCCCTGCAGTTATGGAGGACCAAGTCTGACAAAATAAGAAATAAAAATATAAATAAAAAATGCTCAAAAAATAAATAAGCATACAATTAATTGCACAATAAATACAGTAAATAAACAAGTAAGTAAGTAATCCTTTATTGTCATTGTAACCAGTACAACGAAATTTAAAAGTGCCAAACAACTGGTGCATCAATAAAAAAATTATAAAAAAACTAACTATATAGTGTTATTTTATGAATGTTTTTTTGGCATTAAGGGTGGTTATTGCTGTTGGATAACAACTGTTTTTTAGTCTATTTGTTCTTGATTTGATTGTCCTGTATCGTCTGCCAGATGGCAACAGTTCAAACAAGGAGTGACCGGGATGAAAAGTGTCTTTAATAATGCTCTGAGCTTTTTTGGCACAGCGAGCATTGTGAAGGTCAGCCATTGTAAGGAGGGGACAACCGACTATTCTCTGGGCCATGTTAATGACCCGTTAGAGAGCCTTTTTCTGGGCTACTGTGCAGCTATTAAACCACACACATAGGCAGTATGTTAAGATAGATTGTATGGACCACCTGTAAAAGGACAACAGCAGTCTCTGAGTGATGTTGTTTCTCCTGAGAACCCTCAGGAAATGCAAACGTTGTTGGGCCTTTTTCAGCACCTTCACACTGTTTACGCTCCATGTCAGACCCTCCTCAATGTACACACCCAGAAAACAGAAGTCCGACACCTGTCCGATCCCCAATGACGATGAGTGGTGTGATGTCAGTCTTTTCCCTCCTGTATTCAATCACTTGGTCTTTACAGTATTAAGGAGAAGGTTATTCTCCATACACCACACCGACAGATGTTTAACCTCCTCTCTGTATGCTGATTCGTCTGCTCCAGTGATGAGCCCTACCACTGTAGTGTCGTCCGCAAACTTCACTATGATGTTATTGTGATGGGTGGAGGTGCAGTCGTGCGTGTAGAGAGTGTACAACAGGGGGCTCAATACACAGCCCTGTGGGGATTAGGTCCTGAGACTAAGGGCCGTTGATGTATGATAGCCCACTCTCACCCTCTGGGTGTGACAAGTAAGAAAGCTTTTAATCCACATACAGGTGGGGTATGGAATGCCTAGGTCCATCAGTTTGCATATCAGTTTTTGAGGAAGGATGGTGTTAAACGCAGAGCTATAGTCCACAAAGAGCATCCGCATGTAGCTCCTCTGCTGCTCTAGATGGGACAATACAGCATGCAGGGCTGTAGCTACGGCGTCCTCCGTGGATCTATTAGCTCTGTATGCAAACTGGTGTGGGTCCAGACTTTTTGGCAGGCATGATGTAATGTGACCCCGGACCAGCTTTTCAAAGTTTTTCAAATAGAATGCAGGTTTAAGGCACTTCTGCATTTGCATTACTTTTCCAAACCGGATGCTAGCCCTGTGTTTGGAACCTGGAGATTTTTTTTAACAAAGCGACCAGATGCCCCTGGCCATCCAACATCACTGCCACAACATCACTCACAGTAAACAATGATGAACATTTGAAATTATTTGTATGTCTCTATTTTTATCAGATTTCACAATACAGTGATAATGGTAAAAAAAAAGATGTGTGTGTGACAGTTGCAGTCACAAATTATCTAAAGGTAAATTCCGCATTCATTGTATTTTCACAGGTGCTGAATCTCACTGTCCAGTACTTCCAAGGTGTCTCTGGTTTGTTTTCCTCCAATGTCAATCAGCCTGAGTCGGATTGTCCCCCTTTCTTTTATGTCTTTTAATGTGAGCTTTCAAGTTTCCTAACTGTGTAAAAGACTTAAAACAGTATCCACACTGAAAGGGTTTGTCCCCAGTATGTACTCTCTCATGAACCTTCAGAGTGGCCGCAGTAGAGAAAATCGTCTCACAGTAAATCTAGGCAGTAATTAAATTATACAATGAGACATTAATGTATATATCTATTTTAATTAGCTTCTTTATTTATTCACCTTTGTAATAATTACCTTATTTATTTATTGTCTGTTATAATTTTCAACTTTATTCATTTATGACTTAAATAAAACGATGCAGTATACTGCTAACCAACCAATAGGCAGAAGTTTTCCCCTTAAGACACAGCCCCTTCTCATTTGCATAATGAGGCAGAAATGCATACAGAAATGTAAATATGACAGGTAGAAATAAATAGCGTTGAAGAAATAAATAGGGTAAAAAAATACAAAGGAAGAATAAAACAGCCCAAAATATTATAATATACACATAAATACATACATTTAAAAAATAAGTCATAAATAAATAAAGTTGAAAATTATAATGGACAATAAATAAATAAGATTCAGCTGAACTCAAGGACTGCATGGATATGTGTATCTTCTATGTGCGATGTACGGTTTGGGAGTTATAAGGGCAAACACGTTTTTCTGCTATAGCGCCACCTAGTGGCAGAAGTGGTTGAAATTTTCTGTCTGAGGTCCTTGCGGTGATCTGGAAAAGTCCTGAAAATGGCACCCCCACGATCATGTACGGTTTAGGCTGTAGTATTGGTTATAGAGGAAGAATAATAATAATCCTTAGGAAAACAATAGGGTTCCACAGCCCTGCTGGAGCTGTGAACCACGTTGCTTTGCAACGACGGTTCCCAGCTCCTTCCGGCTTGGACCCCAATAGTAATCCTTAGAACAGTGAAAGGGATATGGGATAAACTTACAGAAAAAATGTTGCTAAATATTTTGTTTTGTGTGTAAGGCACAGTGTACAGACAAGATGGTAGACATACACAAATTACTACAGTAAATTGATAGAGAACCCATAATCTTGCGGATCAATGTTAAATTAATCCCTGTCCCTGCACAATTAGGACAAATTAAACCAAAGATTGGTTCATTTAAACGCGGTACATGAATACTCAGCCATGGCTGTACAGCACTCTGATTACCTCTGCTATCTGAAAATCTGTTTTCCAAATGACAGTTTATGGATCGACATACTATGTGATAGTATTTCATCATCTGCTTTCTTAGTTTGTAATCCCCTATGTTTTCTTGTTAATGACAACTGTTTCCATCTTCTCTGACATTTTCGGCCATTATCAAAGCACCTCATTCAACATTTTAAAATGTCTTCGAAATATCAGAGCACCTGCAAATTACTACACGCGCTCCTGCCTCATCTTTGTATAGGTAATCTTTTTTCAAATGCTGGGCCTCAAGTGTTCACTGTTATGTAGCATCTGTCTCCCTCACGACATTCAGGTACTTGCTGTATCTGCTCACAGTGTGTTTTGTCTTTCCTGTGAATATATATGGACAGAAGTTTTACTGTACTGGACAGTAATGGCAAGGTACTGTACAGAATTCACAATAAACCTAAAAGAAGCCAGTGAGAGCAGGTTGGTTTGACTTATCCCCCAAAAAAGGCCAGTGTACATCTAAAGATATTGGGTAAGTATATGAATACATACATAGACAGACACTAGACAGTCTCCTTAATGTTAATGACATTTTGGGGGTTTGATTTCCACAGGGTATCAGTACAGCCTATGCATACGCTGTGCATTCGTCAGGGTTGTCTGCTGAATTACTGAAATATAATATAGCTTTTCCACAAAAGAATGGACAGTTGGCAGCAAAGGAAGCAAGAGCAGCTATGGACCCTGAGTGTCTGAGGCACAGATCTGTGGCTTCATCATTTGAACATCTAACTTCTTCTGAGGCAGAAGTTTCAGCAATGACATCTGAAAAGTATAAATGCCATGATTTGACAATTGTTTAACTTAATGTAGTCAGCTTGGTGTGTGTATAGTTCTGAAAATAAA
This sequence comes from Umbra pygmaea, assembly GCA_016801145.1. NCBI lineage: Eukaryota > Metazoa > Chordata > Actinopteri > Esociformes > Umbridae > Umbra > Umbra pygmaea. The sequence continues at coordinate 15,269 of JACXGM010011440.1, read as the reverse complement.
AGCCACAGATAAATGTAATATGGACTGCAAGGTGTAAGCTTAGTGCAGCTCCAATTATGTAGGCTAATTTCAACTACACATTATTTTAACAAGACCATGACTGCCCTAATATAATAGAGTCATAACCACTACAAAGCAGAATATCTATATGTATTCTGTATGGAAAAACAACAAGGTGCTGGGCACATTTAACAATTGACAACAAAAACAGTAGGATTAGAGTTGCTAGCTAAAACTACATTGCAGCTAGATACTTAGTTTATTTAAACAAATACAACACTAACTAGAGGTTTCCCATAAAACGTGGCTATACAGTCAATGTGTATTAATAAAATGTGTTACTGTACCAGGTTTGATGATTGTATTTAGTTATTTTCCGTTGAATCAGTCCAAATATGGTTTCAGTCAGCCATTCTTGGTCTGCATCTTCAACAACTACTGTACAGTATACAAACTTAAAGATGTGAAATCAGTGGGTTTTCCAAATTAATATAGATTTATTCTTATGGTTTTAAATACTTTTAAAATCCGGTTCTCTAGTTTGACTGTGAAATACATTCGTAAGTCCTTAAAAGTCCTGCTGCAAGCAATAGGCGTCCAGAGCAAAAGGCAAAAGAAAAAATGTTTACAACAGTGTGACATCACGGTATGCAACCAATCCAGGACTGGGCTATTTTAACAACTGCCCAAGTGCGCTGCCAGCACGAGCTTCCAGATGAGGCTTTTAGCCTGCAAAAACTTGTGAAAGGTCCGAGTTCTAGAATGAACCTGGCATTAGTGGTGATGGTACATACCAGTTAAACATATTCCACAGTCCATCAGATCTTAACACAACAAACCAGCAAGGTAACTCCAACAGAGATGGGGGTAAACCCAAATGCCACACACCAACCCTCTGGAACACTGAGTCTATATAGGCCTGATTACCAACTACCCACAGGTCTGGGTCCTTATTACATTTCCCATTCATGTGTAAAGGTAACCAAGTAGCTTATACTGTATATTCCCAGTGTCTAGAGGGTGGTGCACATGCCCAAAAATACATTCAACCTACTGAGGTACTCAGTCTCCATATATACTATACTCAAAATAGTCTATAATTATCACCACAAATCTTCCAGTTCAATATAAAACAAACAATATTTTTAATCTTATATAGTTCAACTCTGCGACAATGTACTCAAGTGTCCCAGCTATGTTGTGACAAGAATGTCCCCTGTCAGCCATAACTTTAAGATGGGGCTTATTTTTATAAACATTGTCATACATACAAAATCATCAGCTGTCCCTTTTCTGTGTTTCAGACATCATCTCACACACGCACTACAACCCGTACTACAGAAGACTAACCTTCGACGTAAGCTCCATGGAGAAAAATGCCTCCAATCTGGTCAAGGCTGAGCTGCGTGTCTTCCGCCTCCAGAATCCCAAGGCCCGTGTGTCTGAACAGAGGATTGAGCTGTATCAGGTAAACCTTTGTCCTCAAACTTTCCTTTCACTCTGAGCAGGACCATGTCAAATTAAGTGGTTACAATACAACTCGTTGTCCATATACGACAGCAAGCAATAGAAAGGGATCTTCTTCTCTATTCTCAATCTATTTCTTTTCAATTCTTTTCATATAAAATATGTATATATTCAGAAAACTCTCTGGAATTGATAATAGTGATTGCATTTTCAACTTTTTAATAATATATTTTTGAGGTGGTATCCAATCAAATTGAAGGCGAAACATACAGATTATCAATGGCCTAAATAATATGAAAAAGAGGTAAAGCTCGAAGTAAGTTTAGAAAAGAGAAGATACAGATTATTTTTCTACAGGAGACACACTTAACACGAGAGGAGAACGAAAAGTTTAAAAAAGTAGGCTACAGGAATTCATTTGCCAGTTCCTTTGGACAAAATCATAAGACGGTGGTGGCAATACTGATTGCTAACATGATACAGTTTGAAATTATCAAGGAAGTTGCCAATAAAGAGGAAAGATATATCATGATTAAAGGGTAAATTGGAAAACCAACTGGTGACACTATTCTACGTGTACGCCCCCCCGGATAGTGGGAAAGCATTCTTTCAGAAAATGTTTGATCTTATAAATTTGGAAACAGAAGGGACATTGATATGTGGCGGGGATTTTAATGTGATATTAAACTACAGGTTGGACATAACAAGCATGAAGAGAAGCAAAAAACAAGTCAATAGATATATGATGACAGCATTGTCAGAAATGGGTGTAGTAGATGTATGGAGAAAACTCCATCCAGTTGATCGAGACTACACCTATTATTCGCCCCCACATGCAATGTACTCTAGAATTTATTATTTCCTAATGAATAAGGGGGATATATTCAAAGTGTAGGAATGCAGGATAGGGGTAACTGATATATCAGATCATAGTGCAATTTACCTAGAAATTAATCTAAATAACAAGAGGAAAAATACAGTATGGAGACTTAACAAAGGTATACTAAATAATAAGGGATTCGTTGAAGAGTTAAAAGGGGAAATAATTAGATATAAGGAGGACAATGATAATGGGGAGGTAGACTCAACAATTTTATGGGATGCCCTGAAAGCTGTAATAAGGGGGAAGCTGATTTCATACACGGCGCATGCTAAAAAAGCCAGATTAGAATTGTAACACAATCGAATTGAGGAACTGAAAGTTTTGGAACTCCAACATAAACAGACCAAAGATCCGGTAATATTTAACAGGATTAAAGAAGTTAGGAAAAAGGTAGATGATATCCTGCTGGAAGCGGTGGAAAGGAGAGCTAGGTCTATAAAACAAACATTCTATGAGGGGGGATCTAAAGCCATGCAAAGTATTGCTAGATGCATAAAGAAACAACAAGCATTAAATTATAGATAATAGAGACCCGGCAACCAATAGAATCCTATATGAACCTGAAGAATTAGGAAAAATATGTGTGGATTACTACAGCAAATTATATACACAGCCAACCCCAAAGGATGGAGAGGTTCTAAGGTAGTTTATAGGCTGACTAGATTTGCCAAAATTGGTACAAAACAGAATGAGACGTTGACCTAAAAAATAACAGCAGAAGAGATAGAAAAGGCAATAAGTCGAGCAAAATCTGGGAAATCACCAGGAACTGATGGAGTGGGTGTCTCCTTCTATAAAACATTTAAAGAGGATCTACTTCCATTACTCTGCGACTCATTTAACTATAGCCTCAAAAAAGGCAGGATCCCTCCCTCATGGAAAGAGGCCAATATCGCTGTCATTCCAAAGGAAGGTAAAGATAAAGAAAATTGTTGTAATTACAGGCCAATATCTGTTTTAAATGTGGATTATAAACTTTACACCTCCAAAATTGCCAAGAGGTTAGAGTCATTTATGCAGGATCTCATTGATGAGGACCAGACAGGCTATATTAAAGAAAGGCAAACACAGGATAACATAAGGACATTACATGTCATTGAAAGAATACAAAAGAAGGAGGAAAGTGTGGCTTTGGTAAGCATAGATGTGGAAAAGGCTTTTGATAGTGTGAATTGGATATTTCTGTACAAGGTATTGGAAAAATTTGGATTTAATGAGGAATCTATAAACTGTATTAGGTCTATATATCAGGAACCAATGGAAAGGATCAAAATTAATGGAAATTTGACGAACCGATTCAAGCTGGGAAGTGGAACAAGGCAGGTGTGCTGCCTTTCTCTGAGCCTCTTCGCTCTGTTTGTGGAACCATTAGCCCAGATGATCAGGCAGGAGGAAGAAGTTAAAGGGGTGACAATAGGACAGGAGGAACACAAGATAGGGTTATTCGCAAATGATATAGTTCTCTTCCTTAAATGCATTCAACTTATAGCGCTTTTCTTTCAAGGAACTCAAGTGCTTTATAGAGTGGGGGGAAAGCCCACCTCATCCACCACCAATGTGTAGCACCCACTTGGGTGATGCACAGCAGCCATTTTGCGCCAGAACGCTCACCACACATTAGCTATCAGGTGGAGAGGTGAATAGTTATATATGCCAGTTAAGAAGGAGAGGGATTTTTAGGTGGCCATGATTGAGTGAGAGGCCTGGTTGGGAATTTGGCCATGACACCGGGGTTAACACCCCTACTCTTACAATAAGTGCCATGGGATTTTTAATGACCACAGAGAGTCAGGACACCCGTTTAACGTCCCATCTGAAAGACGGCACCCTACGCAGGGCAGATGTCCCCATCACTACCCTGGGGCATTGGGAATTATCTTTAGACCAAAGGGAAGAGTGCCCCCTACTGGCCCTTCAACACCACTTCCAGCAGCACTGGTCTCCCATCCATGGATTAACCAGGCCCAACCCTGCTTAGCTTTAGAAGCAAACCAGCAGTGCAATACAGGGCTGCTGGCTAAACAACCTAATGAAGGCTTTCCAAAAGTTATGAGAATATTAGAGAACTATGGAATTTACTCAGGGTACAAAATTAATGTCACAAAAACACAGATTTTGTCAATAAATTACTCACCATCTCAAGAGATAAGGAAAACATACAACCTTAAGTGGAATGCTAAATCAATAAAATATTTAGGGATAAATGTCACTTAAGGATTAGACAAACTTTATGATGCAAATTATGCAAAAATAAATCATGACATTAGGAGGGAATTGGAAAGATGGTCAATAATAAATTTGTATTTCAGCTCAATAATAGAGATAATTAAGATAAATATCCTGCCAAGGCTCCGATATCTGTTCCAATCACTGCCGGTGATGATCCCACAAAAACAATTCATTGAATGGGATAGGTGGATATCGAGGTTTATATGGGTTGGAAAGTTATATGGGGTGGAATGAATATGTTTCAAGATGAAAAAGTATAGAATTAGGGCAGAAAGACATTGCAATGCAAAACTTAATTGCACATGAATGGCTATGGCGCAAGTTAGGCAACCAGTTGAATTCTATAACCAAAAATACAGTTGAAATATGGAACAAGGTTGTTGAAAGATATAAGTTGGAGAGGGAAACAAAGATTTTGAGCTGGTTTGCATCTGATCCAGGGTTTATACCTGGTACGAACGAAAAAAGGTTTAAGCTATGGATGAAAAAAGGTATAACAGCGATATGTACCATGGTCGAGCGGAGTTTTGAAAAGTTAAAGGATAAATTTGGACTAGATGAACATGAACAGTATCAATACTGGCAGATAAGGGACTATTACGAGAAGGAAATAAAAAGTGACACTGGCAATGAAGTGATTGATGTGTTTTTTAAAGCATATGAAGGGAAAAAACTTAAAGTAATCTCTACCCTATACAGAAGTTAGTTGTCCTGCAGGAGGACTTCCTCTCTTTATATCAAAGAAAAATGGGAAAAAGAGTTGAAGGAGCAAATAACTGAGGAGGAAAGGGTTCAATATCTGCAAAACACAGTGCACGGCCACTAGCTCCAGGATCTGGAGAGAATTAAATCGGAAAATTATAGTAAGATTTTTCATAACTTCAAACATTAGGAAGGAGACTGTAGGTAGCCAGCAACCATGCTGGAGATTATGTGGACACATGGATGTAGCCCATATGCATTTCTTTTGGTCTTGCCAAACGATGATAGGATATTGGGATAAAATATGGCAGGGTTTAAGAAAAATTATAGGATACGAGATACCCAAGACGTGTAGGGTACTTTATCTGGGAAATCTGGCACAAAATATAATTCAAAAAGAGGATGAATACCTTGTCAAAGTTTTGCAATCAGCAAGCAAAAAAGCGATAACTAGGTTATGGCACAAAGTAGAACCCCCGACTGTGGAGCAGTGTGTGAGCACTGTGGAAGAAGTATTTGTAATGGAAAAAATTACACATAAACTACGATTGCAAGAAACACAACTTCAAGAAAAATGGGTCAAGTGGACGGACTATAAATTACAACAAGAGGACATAGCCATCACCAAGGGTCATTGAGGACACTGATATGCGAATAATGGGTTAGTGAAATGTGTAAAACCTGTCAGTTTAATTTTTGAAAGTTTTAAGAAAAAATAAGTTTAAAAATATACAGATTGTTTGTGGCCAATCTGGCAACTCTGCACAGATTGGAAAAATATGTAAAAATGTTCCTTGAATATTTAGGCAAATTTGAATAATGTTTATTTATGACAGAAATGTCCATTCAAATGGACATAGTAATAATGTGGTATCTGTTCCAAATTTAATGTTTGTAGGGTTTAAAGAAAGACTCACTCTCAATGTTAAATTTTAACCTGTGATTAGGATAAAAAATAATAATCAGAACAGGTTAACACACAATGACAACAAAACAGATGACAGAGAACTATTTTTACACATCTTCAGTTGCACACCTGGACAGCTATGGAACTGGCAACTCTGCTAATATGTTCAACCCTGACACATAAGAATTATTAATAGTAATCATATTATTATTCATTTTCTTTTTGGTGACTTACTACTATACAGACATGTAAAGAAAATATTTAAACCGAAGATACTTAAAACAACCGAAGTAAAAGTTCCTAATTACAAAACAAATACTGGTACTATAAAAAAGCATTAAACCGAAAAACACAAACCCAAATCAATACTTGGTTTCACTGCCCTTTGTTTTTAAAACTGCATCAGCACTCTTAGGTGCAGTGTCATACAGTTTTAGAATAAATTTGTTCGTAGATTATTCCAAGTATCTTGGAGAACTTGCCAGAATGAAGTATGGTACTGTGTGATAGATCTGGGTTGCAGTATATCCACAATATTACTTCATGACTTGATGGTACAAGCATACACACCTCATAAAGTAAAAACACTTGTGCCTTTTCTGGATATTAATCCATCAAATAAGTAGTCCATAGAATTAGTATAATCAGTAGAGTCAGTGGAATCATTGAAATGAGTAGGATCATTGGTTGTGAAGAACAGGCATCCATTTGATCATCCCAGTGTTATTTGTGGGTTGAAAGAGAACCATGGAATGCAGAGTGGTGATTTAGATCTGGTGCTGAGTCTCTGCCCAGCTAGCTTTCTGCCTCCTCACAGTTTGGGGCTGTCCACACCAGAACATTCCCAGGGAGTGATATTGTTTATGTCCAGTGAGGGAAATGACAGGTGGCCTAAACACAACTCATCATGGAGGATTTTCTCACGCAAACTGAGATGATTGAAAGTGTGTGAGGGTGGACACAGAGCCAGTGCTACCAGAGAGAGTTTCTTCGAGGTGAACTGATAACCTTAGGTAATACCCTTAAGTTGTGCTCTATGTAGAATGGACACCCAAAACCCTACCCTGGTGTTTAGTACCACAAATTCTGACCCAAGGGATTGAGCTTTTAGAAATAGCATATTTTTCACTGAAATACACCGTGTTCCAAATTATTATGCAAATTATATTTTACACTGATTTTCCTAAATAGTTGTATGCAAATGACAGTAGGTATAAATTTCAGTTCAAGTCACCAACCATTAAGTCGAATTTCATTGAACAAACCACCCAATGAAACACCATGTGTTTCTCTCTTTTTAGACCATCCTATAAAAATCTTTTGGTTTGCAGTAACAGCAACAAAAAAAAAAGGGGTCGGTAGGTAGGTCTATATTTTTTTTCAAGATTCAATGTAAAAAAGTGACATTTTTAGTCATGGTAATTACTTAGGTATGAATTTTAACACATTTGCATATTTTGACATCACTGACTTGGGTCTTCAACCCGTGCCTTCAGGCACACCATTGCAAACCTCATTCTGATGCAGGTTAGACCACAAACAATTTGAAATCTTTGTCAAAAAATATGTTTATTGGATTAATTCCAGCTGCATTCATTTAAAAAAAAATGAATCAGAATCAAGAAAAATAGAAGCCACTAGATGTCAATGAAATTGGATTTTCAGAGGGAAACAAATAAATTAAAATTACTTTAGAATTCACAAATACAGTTAATTGCATTAACATGCAATGTAATACCTAGAGAAAACATGTTAATGTGTTACATTTGGGATGTTTACATCCATAAAACAAATACGTCATACAATGTGTAGGAACCCTGCTAACATGACATCCCTTTGACCATTGCTCTGGCCAAACTATGTCATCCTAATTATTATTACATCTCAGAAGTTTCAGGAAACTGTTTTGAAAACATGTATTACTTTTTAATGGCAACATACAGTATTTAGGGTGTTTATACATTTCAGCTGCACATTTTGCTATTAGGCTAAATTTGACCTTCTATTATGTTCCCCCTGCACATTTCGTTTAGCGAATTCATGCGAGAACATTCCACACATTCCATAGTGTTCAAAATTATAATACAACATTCAAGTTACTAACGGTTAAAGTTAGGCATGACATTACTGAGATTAAGGTTAGGATTAGGGTTAGGGTTAACATTACATAAAAACTGACAATCGCCTGTAACATTACAAAAAAACGACAATTGCCTGTCTGCATCATGCTGCAATGGAGAACAACACACACAAAGTGTCCGTCTGGATTTGAACTCTTGCTAGGGTGGAGGTCAGGGACGGTGGATGGGTGAATATGGGGATAGTCGATTGTTACATTTAGTTCCCTATGAACGCTATTGACCCTCTCATACGTTCATATTTAATATATTTCGGTTTTACAAAATAGTTCCCTCAGAACATATTTAATGGAATTTTGGGCTCATCATCTTTGCAAACGGTTCTATTTTCAGTGCTTTTTAGATTGAGTTTCCTCCACCAACGTTTTAGTGGTTTCCTTCCGGTCAGTCGAAACAGTAACTTTTAGACTAGAGGGGAAAAGGGATGGTAAAAGATCTGGGCAGTCTTTCCCGAACTTTGTGCCAATTTAAAGCGTTGTCGAGAGGTTTTAATGCATTTTTTAGATGTATTATGGTGCCTGAACTTATTTGACTTCGAACAGTGAACGCAAACATTTTATTAACTGCAGTCGCAGCCATCAAGTGCGAACCATTGACTGTGAATGAAATGAAGCGAACGTACAAGCCATAGTGTGACATGCATAAACCAATGGTGTAAACATAATCATATATGACGACACAGATTTTTATTTAAAAGAAAGAACGTAGCCTACCCATGGATGTATTAATAACAGGATGGAACGATCTCATTAATTTCAACGGAGAGAGCTTGAAGCCCAATTGAAAAACTTTTTAAAATGATAGCCGAGCATACTGCGCAGCCTCAGCTGAGCGTGATGACGTAGATGTGATGTGAGCAACGTCTCTGAAAGCGGTAATTTTTATGTTAGACGCGCCTGAAGAATCTGCTCCCATTTGCATAGACAGCATTCCCGAATCTTGCTCATGTAGAGACTTGAGACCATAGTAGAAATAGAGAAAGAAA
>JACXGM010011439.1:0-24986 GCA_016801145.1 Umbra pygmaea | reverse complement strand
ACACAACCTTGCCAACTGTGTCCAGCCGAAACAAGAACAAGAAACAATGCAAACATGTACCTTATTACAGTGTGTGTCCCGCCCACCCCCCAAACCCACCAACCAAAACAACCCTAAAACCAAACAGGAAGAAACCTCCCGAGTGTCACATTAAACTATGCCCTGACTACACACTACACAGTCAGTCAGGGTCGCTACAATATTAATTAATGTGGTGTTTTCTGTCTGAAATAGCATAGCAGGTTCAGATAGGAAACCAGAGTGAGACGTGTCACAGTCATCATCAGTTGATGGCAGCACACCTATCAACAGTGTAGTCACATGGTCATTACGCGTCGTATTTAAGACGTCAGTGCGCTCATGGGCGTAAGCTCACTTTTGCTTCAGTGCGCCCTTCCGCCCACCTGCCCCTGCCTCTACCTGTTGATTCTGTTTGTTTTTTTTGGTTCTATGTGGTTGTGGTTCACCCTGGGGGTTTTGGTACTGCGTACAAGCTCCTCAATCAAAATAATAATTTTTATTCATAACTCCGTTACATATTGTGAATAGAATGAATGTATATAGACTATCTTACTATATTGGTGTGTTTGCCCTAAGGCACACAACCATTGGCCTAAGTATTGAGTCATGTAGATGAGTGTGTGTCATGAGTGTGGGTCATTTTATATTCATTAAAGTGATGTTAATCTCAACATGGGGTTTTCTGTCTGAACCACATTAACTGTCAGACACACTACTTTGTTCACTGGTGTGCATTCACTGGAAATGAATGTTCTGAGTGCTCAACACTGAGTTGTCTTTAATCAGATAGATTGTACTGGTACCTTCTATGACACAGTGTTCAGGTATGGGAATCTTTTGGACCATTTCCGAACAGAATTCTTTGATCTTCTCCATGTTGGCTCTTAGGTGGCTGTATATGTAGTCCTCTTCTCCCATATCCCACTTTACCCCTCCTCCTTTCCATTCTTTCCCTTGTCCGTGTTCACCCCCCGCTTCCTCGGTGGGCATAGCTCCGAGGGTAGAGGGTGAGTTAGAGCTGTCATTGGTAGGTTGCCTCTCTGTTGGAGAGGCTTCAACAGCTTCTGTTTGCTGTGTGGGCGGGTACTCATGGAAAAATGTTCCAGACATTAGCTCCACCCCTTCTCCATCCTGTCCGCTGTCTGAGTTGGCGCATCGGGAGCGCGCGGCATGAAGAGCCAGGCTCTTTGACCTGGATAAGACACAGGAATCATGTCTACCTCCGTTAAGCTGCTATATCCAAAGGAGACACTGGTAAGAATTCCATCAAATAAACGCATAACAATCTGAAAAAAAAACATTAAAAGGGAGAGTTGTTTAAATTAGACTTTTCAAATGCTTTGATATTGTTGGTTTATTAATGCTCAGCGTGTCCTCCCAAGGATTTTCTCTTGTTTATTTTGATCTTGTCATTGTGTAGTTAACAGTCTTTTTCTGATATTCCCCTTAAAACAGTCATGTTGCTGAACTTATCAATAATTATATAACTATTATTGCTCAGTTAATGAAACATTCCACCACATATTAGGCCTTTAGGTTCATAAGCCTGTGTATATGGGCACTGTCGAGCTAAAACAGGCACTCTATACTCTCTTTCTCTGAAGGTGTCTAGATGTCGGGCCCAACCTGCACCCTCAATGGACGTCAGCATGCAGCTCTGGGGCAGCTCACGTCCTGCAGAAGCTACTACTGTGTTGAAATGAATTCCTGTGCCTTCCTGACTCTTAAGTAGAAAAATGGCTGCCATAGCAGTGAAAAAAACATTGATTCCTTGTAAGTCGGATTTCAATCTGCAGTAAGATAATGATTTTACTTAGATTGTGGATATAAAAATAAAACATAATATACATCCAGACTAAAATTAAGGGCCCACAAATCTCCATCAACGGCAAAATGCTATTCTATCAATATGGGCCAACATTTCTAAAGAATGCTTTTAGCACCTTGTTGAATCAATGCCACGTAGAATTAAAGCAGTTCTGAAGGCAAAAGGGGGTCAAACACAGTATTAGTATGGTGTTCCTAATAATCCTTTAGGTGAGTGTTACTACTGTAGCAGTTTGGTACCATTCTGGGCTTTATTAGTGGCGTTATTTATGAGATACACCCTTGGTTCCATTAGCGCCTGCACTAAGCCATTCGGCTGATAGCACTAACTCGACCAATGTTAAAACAAGGGAAAAAAGCTTACGGGGAGGAAGTAGTATCCTTAAAAAGTAAAGCAATATTAAGATTCTAAAATCCATTTTGGCCATACAATGTTGCATGGGAAAGAGTTAAACAAGTATATTTAAAGAGATTAAATTATTAGATAACATTTTTTATAGGTATCCATTTTGTTCTGATGTGTTAACTCCTTGCCATATTGCTGGTTTAATTGTGCTTATGTCATTACCTGTCAAAATGAAATGACCGTCAGTCACTAAACATATCTGTATGGAGGCTTACTGTACATCTGTCAAACAAGTCTCAAGCCATCATCACATTGAAGGGTAGTCAGGAACATATGGTCACTGGGCTGACGTAGGCAACACTGCTCACCTGTTAAACCTCATCTCTCTGCGCTCCTCTCTAGCAGCTTGTCCCATACTGTATCTGCGTTGGGGTGTAGGTGACCCCCTTTCTGCCTCAGCCTCTCCTCCCTCCTCACCCATCTTTTCTTCAAATGCCTGGATCTTCACCTGGAGTCGCTGCTCTGACCCACTTCCACAGCCTACTGCGCCTCCACACATGCTGTCCTCTAAGACACAAGGGGAACAGGGGCATTCCGTGTGCTCTTCAACCCTGGAATGGCAAGGATAAAAAGATCTTAGCCGTCTCTCTCTCTGCGTCTCACACACAAACACACACACACACACACACACACACACACACACACACACACACACACACACACACACACTAATTTGTCTCCATAGGGGAACCATTTTTGATTCCGAGAAATATATTTGAGGGTCCAATTAGAATCCTTTTTAGTTACATAGAACCTTACTTAAACAAATAGAACCATTTGAGAAAGCAGCCAAACATGCCATCAAGTATGACATCCCCACTCTACTCAGAGGAGCAGCATAAGGACAGGCAAGGCACAAAAATTCCTGGGGGAACACACAGTTCCAGTGATTACATTGCTCACAACTTAACTCACTAGCTGACTAACGGAACAAACACATCCTGTTTGCAGTTTGATGAGTCAGATAAGGGAATTTTGAATATGTTAACTTTCATCTTAGCTGAATAACAAAGCTGTGTTTTTTGTAAATACGAAATAAATGCACTTCACCAAGCCTTCAGCTTTTTAAAGCCTCATAAATGTCAAATTGTTCCTCCAATTATGTTTTTTGTATACCATTTTCTAAGCTGAATATATTATTTCACAAAATGTAAAAACATTTTTTAATTATACTTCTACAAACATTTTGTGGGGCACAAATGTTCTATTTTGTATTCCAATGATAATTTAGTAGCGGGGCTTTTTTCCAGAAAATGTTACAGAAATTTTCACGATTGAATGCTTATGCAAGCAACATGTTTTTTATTTTTATGCAAGATATTTCCAAACATATACCCAAAGTCTTTTTGTTAAAAGAAAGAAAATCAATCAACAACATTTGTAATTCTATCAGTACAATGAAAGAATTGGTCAAGGGTCTGAATGCAATTCACTAAATGTATAAACTTTTTTATAAACTGGATGACTTGAATCCTGAATGCAGATTGGCTGATAGCCGTGGTACTGTATACGACAATGAATGCAACGGGTATGAAATTCCAACATATTTTATTGTCCTAATTGTGGTGGAAACCGGTTTATACAAGCAATAAAGCACCTCGGGGGTTTGTTATGTATTGTGTCTATTTTTCATAGCTAAGTACAGCACTTAAGGGCCTTGTGTGTGTGTTATGCCTAAGAACAGCTGTAAGCTGTGCTCTATTGGCCATATACAGTCCCACAACCCCTCTTGCCTTGTTGCTTAAATATACTTTATATAGGCTTTGTTCTAAGATTAAATAGGACACCAGAAAAATACAAGGGAGGTCAAGAGATACTGTGGTTGCTTCCAAAGAAAACCCCGGACAGATTTAACCAGGCAGGAAATAGTTCCCCACTTTGCCAAGCACCAGAATACCAAACGGACCCCAACCAACCACAAACATTACAGCCCACATAGTTCTCTGGCATTGTAAACTGATTAGGGATTGCATGGGGTAATACAAGTAAGACAATGACTCAGATGCAACACTGAACTGTTTGGATTTCCCTCCCTCCTCATATTCTGTTATTTTTTTAATAAACCCTTGTGCATTTCTCCAAGTCATCAAAAGACCCCAGGTAAAGCCTCTGGACACTAACTTGGAAAATAAATGTTTTATTGCCATTCTTCTTTGACACCTGATTCTCGGTAAACAGTATTATAGACAAACACACACATGCACAGTGACACAGGCAAAGAAAGACACACATTGTCATGTTCCTATTTTTAAGGAGCACATTATGAGCGGAAGTTTTTGATTCTCTGAATGAATGATTTGTTTTGGAACTATAGGTTGGCGCTTTTAGCCGGAACAGCGTAAGCAGTATAGACACTTGATCTATAAGAGTTAAAAACATACATATGCTGTTGCAATAATAATAATAAAATGGTTGCAATAAAACTAATGGTCCATTTGGGTTGATATTGGCTGACATATTGGCTAGCATATTTGCTAACACCAACATAGGAGAAAGACAGGCTGGTGGAATACGGCGCCAGCAACATCAAGGCTGTTGTTTTATATATTCATTACACAAACTCCATGTGAAAATGTTGATCCACTTCTTTGTTTAGCAGTTTCACTGGACAGTCAAAGCATTAAAACAAGACCTCAGTAAACATGTCATCCCCCACTTTTGCTGTTCATGGGGAAATGTGTTTAGATCTTCTTGAGTTACTACTCCGTTATTTTAGATTTAGATTAGGCAACTTTAGATGAAAACTGACCATATACCCTAATCACTATGCAACTCTTTAAAGAAGTAGGCACATTTCCTAAAAAATATAAAAACTGTCCTGATTGGGGATCAAACTGGCAACCAGGCCTGACAGAAGCAAAGTCATTTTAGCAATATGGGAAAAAAAGCTGACGCACAGAACTAGTGCCTATGGTGGTTGTATGGAGGTGTAATATTAAAAATGGAATCACAAAGAATTAAAAAGGATGTCACGGAATTTGGAGAAAATGTAATGAATGCCAAAGAATTTGATGAATTCTATAGGGCCTTATTTGTAGTAGATTGCCATACATTATACCTAAGAAGAGCTCTTGTAATGGTCTCTCCCCCGATGGTGTAGAGGGCAGAGTCCGTTCCATGTTTTGTGTCAGCTGATTTTGTTTCCTGGATTTTTACACAAAACTCCATCTTATGTTCCTGTCTGTCTAGTCGATCGCTGCAATTATCATCCAGCTGAAACCACTAATTACCTTGTCCAGTGTATTTGAGTCTTGTGTTAGTGTTTGTCAGCTGTTGGACATTCTCTTTGTAAGGTTTGTGTGTATATGTTGTTCAGTCGTAGTGTGGTTGGTTTATTTTGGACTGAGTGTTTTTGATATTCAATTCTGTTTAGTTTCCACAGATCTTCTTCACATTTGTCTCCCTTAGTCCCGCATTAATCGAACAGATTGTTACAGAATATCCAACATGAACAAGAGACAGAGGAGAAAGAGGCGTAGCCGACCGGCATGAGAACATCACACCTTCGACCCGGTAGAAGATGCCCATTTCGATGAGTGGGACGATTACATCGGAGCCACTCTCGATGACATGTGTGAATCCAAGGACTATACCCACTACCCTGACAGCTATGGGGTGGTGAAAGAGGCCTGGACTAATTACCTCCATCATACTATGGACTGGGAGAACAAGGACAGTCATGGACTAGCTACCTCCACCATAATATGGACTGGGAGAACAAGGACAGTCATGGACTAGCTACCTCCACCATACTATGGACTGGGAGAACAAGGACAGTCATGGACTAGCTACCTCCATCATACTTTGGACTGGGAGAACAAGGACAGTCATGGACTAGCTACTTCCACCATAATATGGACTGGTAGAACAAGGACAGTCATGGACTAGCTACCTCCACCATAATATATACTGGGAGAACAGGTAGTCACCCTAGTTTCACAAATAATATTTTGGGGGGCTATATTGAGAGTGTGAGCAGCCAGTGTGGATGGATGACAGTGGGAAGGAGCAGAATCTGACAGCCAAGACAGAGGAGGTTGAGGATTTGGAGGATCTCATCTGCTGGGAGAAGGACCAGGAAGGATCAGAAGAGGAGGAATGTGAGGGGAACACAGACGTTGATGACCAGAGTGTGAACCCTAGTTGGCTAGAGGCGTGCCCCCATCCACTCCACCACCTGGCTGCCCTAGCCAGCTAGAGTCCCCCTCACTACCTGTCTGGCAACCTAGACGGTTGGGTCAGCTTATCGACCTGCGGGACCCTCCTCAGCCTAGTCAATGCACAGCTACCGTTTCCCAGCCTCTCCCCTGGTGGACTTACAACCCCTTCTTTCCACCAGCACCATCAGCTCCGCTCTTCACAAGTGCCAATCGCTCCACTCTCCACGCTTGTGCTTGCAGTCTTTACCTCCACGTCAATGCCAGTGGCTCCAGCCTCCGTGGCCTCTCCAGGGGGAGGCTCGCCACAGCAACGTTGGAGGCCCTGCACACATCAGAGCCCATGCCATTGGAATACCAGCTGGCTGGAGCCAGGCCTTTGGGGGGACTGTAATGCCCCCCCCCCCCCGATGGCATAGCGGGCAGAGTCTGTTTCATGTTTTGCGTCAGTTAATTCAGTTTCCAGGAATTTTTGACGCACAAATTCATTACGTGTTCCTGTTGCCGTCAATTATCATCCAGCTGAAACCCCTAATCACCTTGTCCAGTATATTTAAGTCTTGTGTTAGTGTTTGTCAGCTGTCGGACATTGTCTCTTTGAAAAAGTTTGTGTGTGTATGTCATTGCTCAGTAATCGTTATATCTCTATTCTAATGTTTTGCCCATTGTGGTTGATTTATTTTGTACTGTTTTGCAATTAAATTCTGCTTATTATCCACGGATATCCTTGGCATCTGTCTCCTTTACAGCATTATCACACAGATTGTTGCAGCTCTGAAACATGGCATACCAATATACCACTGCTCATTGTGCCTTATTGTATAAAAAAGTTGTAAAAGGGTTTCAAGATGTTAACTGTTGTCATGGTTTCCCTCTGCTGGTGAGCTGTTTATCTGTGTTCCCATCTAGCTGTCTTTTATCCTTTGCGTATGTCTGTCAGTCAACTATGCACAGCCGGTTCCTATCAGCTCATTACTACATGTATTTAGTTCCTGGTTGTGAGTTTGTTCTCTGTCAGTGATTGTACTAATGCGATGTGTGTTGCAGTATTCTATGACAGTGTCTGGCTCATTGTAGCCCTTTATTTTCTAAAGTGAGTTAATGTATTCACAACAAGTTTAATTTATTATTAGACTTCACAACTTTCTCCATTCTCTCTGCACCGACTACATCGTCACACCTTTCATAGTGTATCCTGACTCAGATTGATGAGATTTGGAAACATGGCTTCTGTTCGTCTTTATTTACCGTACGTTCTACGCCGATAGCAAATGGAAGAGTCAGTGTTGTGTAGCCAGGTCACCTTGTTATTGACATCCTGGTCTTCTTCACATCCACGTGATGTCATCTTGATTCTTGCAGAGCATACCAAAAGATGGATCTAATCATCTTCAATGCCACCAGTGCTTCCACTGAGAGAATTGATCAAACTAGCTTATACACCTTCCAGGTGAAGTTGCTATGCATTATATATTTTGTAACAAGCCATTGTCTCTTTCATGGCTCATCTGTCCATACAATGCAAGTAGAAATTCTATGTAAAGCACAATTATTTCTGGTTTAGAAGTATCCTAGAGTGAGTAGTGAACAGAAGGTAACCTACAGTCGGGAATCCAGACTGAGCGGAAATGTCAGTATTTGCAAGTCAAGTTTTAGGACCTCTAGAAACACAGCTACAGAGTTTTTTTAAGTAGTCTCTCAAAAGTAGTGTTTGTGAGTGTGTGTGAACATGTTAACCTGCAGCTGCTCGTCCTCTCTGTCTCCAGTCTACTACCCAGTAGTCTGGCTGTAGCGGTGAAGCTGTTGCTTATCCTGTAGATGTCCTTCCCACAGCCTCCTAGGATGGAGGGGTATTTGTCAGTAAGGGCTCGGATCTCCAGCAGTAGTGTGTGGTGGAAGCTGTGCTCCATTCTGCCCAGTAAGGACACCAGGTATACCAGGGAGCTACGGGCTTGACACTGGGAGAGAGAAACGGGGTAGAGATGTGAGGCATCATATCAGGGTGAGAAAATACAAAACAATGATGGGGAAGTGACCATGAAGATAGACGCATACTCCTGGTTTTTTGCTCCAAGTGACTATATTTTTAAAACACCAATGTTTCAACATCAATCTTGCCTTCTTCAACCTGAAGAATGTTGGTGTTTTTAAAAATATAGTCACTTGGAGCAAGAAACCAAGTGTGTGCATCTTTTTTCTTTGTTGATTACTTATATTCAAATTATCTGACAGACAGCACCTCTATCTACAAAGTACTTGGGTATGCACTAGAATATAGCTTTTCCGGGTGAAGTAACCATAAAATAACAGAAAAGTTAATATATTTTAATCTATGTGCGAAGTGTTGAAAAACTCATGTTGCTTCCCCTGACAACCACCTACTTGTTTTTTACACTACATTTCTTTTAAATGTAACTCTTATATAATCCGAAAATGGTTTATGTTATTAAACTCATATGATATTGATCCACTGAACTCTTTAAAAAAAAAACAAATGACCAACGTCCAGGTTAAACTTTGCAGAATATTCTCCAGAGAATTCATTCTTCTTCTACAGTTAATGTTTGAGACATTTTGTAATCAAATTTAAAATAGTTCCTTGGTTGCACTGGTCGAAGGTAAAACTGTCAGAAATTAGGCTAGACATTAGGCTAAACACTTGTGATCGTTGTAAGCAGGCTCCTGCCACCTTATTGTACACGTTTTGGTTATGTCCTACTCAGGGTCCTTTGGGAGTCCATATTTGAGACTTTCTAAGGTATTGAAGAGGGTCATAGAACCTTCTGGCTTTTTTTTGCCTTATTTGGTGTGGTACCGCAGGAAAGCTCTTAATAGTTATTTTGGTAATTTGATAGCATTTACTACTATTTAGCCATCTTATACTGCGTCAGTGGAAGGACCCTTTCCCTCCTACTCTTAGACAGTGGATAAAAACTGTCTTGTAAAGCTGGAGAGAATTCACTACTCTGTTAGAGGTTATTTGAATGGGATTTATGTCGGGAAACATTTCTTTTCATTTCTGGAGTGCTTGATGAAACCAAATTTTGTATGTACTGTACATTGTTTCTCCCTTTTTTATTATTAATACATTATTTTGCAGTTTATAAAATAAAATGAAAGATACAGCACGCATGTGCCAACGTACAGTGCTTCGCCATCAAGCCCCCCCCATGCCGCTCCATCGCAATGTCCCGGGCCGGATTCTAGTCCCAGTACATCCCTTCCGGGGACATTGTGACACCGTTTGTAATGCTTATGAATGCCAAATAAAAAACTTGATTAAGAGAAAGGGACAGGTCAGGTTTTATTGGGTCAGGGACGAGTCCAAAATGGGGGAGGGTGTTGCAATGTTTATTTTTGCTTTGGGGAGGGCTGCGTTTTTCTTAAGGGGGAAAAGGAAGTGTAGTGCGATTTTGTTTTATGGGCTTCAAAGCATTTTTTCAGGATTTATTCTTTTCAATTATTCAATTTCCCTCTGCATTGTTATTTGTACAACCTTATATTGGAGTGCAATCGAAGAATCTGAGCTGGGTTCACAAGCCTAGTGTGGAGGTCAGGGTAAGAATTTCACAACAGCCATGGCTGCAGATGTCCCATTGTGTGGCCTCAATCCATCTTCGTCTGCTTATCCGGGGTCGGTTCGCGGGGGCAGAAGTGGACCCCAAACCTCCTTTTCCCAAGTCATATTAACCAGCTCCGAATGGGGGATCCCAAGACGTTCCCAGGCCAGGTTGGAGATATATTCCCGCCACCTAGTCCTGGTGCTTTCCCGAGGCCTCCTCCCAACTAAACATGCCTGGAACACCTCACTAGGGAGGCGCCCAGGGGGCATCCTTACCAGATGCCCAAACCACCTCAACTGGCTCCTTTCGACGGGGCAGCGGATCTCTTCTGAGCTGCTCACGGATGATTTCTAAGGGAGACGCCCGCCACCCTACTGAGGAAACCCATTTTGGCCACTTGTACCCTGGATCTCGTTCTTTTGGTTATGAGCCAGCCTTCATGACCTTAGGTGAGGGTAGGAATGAAAACTGATAGATCGAGAGCTTTTCCTTCTGGCTCAGCTCTCTTTTCATCACAATGGTGAGATAAATTGAGTGTAATACCGCCCCCGCTGTACCGATTCTCCAACCAATTTCCCGCTCCATTGTCCCCTCACTCATGAACAAGACCCCAAGCAGGGCCAGATTAACAATTTCCTGTGCCCTGGGCAACAAGACATAAGCCCCCCCCCCCACACACTCCTGCTCCAAAGCAATAATCGCAAAGTTGCTATCATCAAGAGCATATAGCCTATACCTCTATACTAACAAAGCAGACTTCTGTATGTCTCAGTGGAGATGTATGTATGTATGAATGTACAATAGCCTCAGCATAAAGTATACTTTCATGCTAACAAATCAGGCTTCTGCATGGCTCAGTGGAGATGCATGTACTGTATTTAAAGTGCATTCAAAAGACGGAACAAGCATAAATGTTTAACATACAGTTTTTACAATGAATCTTTCACAGAACTTGGTGTAATTATTAAATGTTTCAATATGTATAGCCAATCAATTATATTTTGACTGCAACAGTGAAATAAATCAGACAGCTAGGGTACCCTTAATTTAAAACCAGAGATTATTTCAAAAATGCTAAAATGTGAAATTATCACCAGCCATGAAGCAGGCAATTAGGGTGTATGGAGTAAAAGTAAACCATTGGCTACACTGTTGGATATAGTTCAAAGTCAAGATCATATATATCAATATTTTATGTTGATGCATTACTATATATTCTTATTATTTTATTTTAACAAATGGGCCTTACATCTGGCCTCCTTTTGAAGCCTGAAATCCAACACACAAACGTTTAATTATTAGGCCTGATGGCCTATCTTTGCTTTAAAAGGTGAGCCTAACAACACACTGGCATTCCAGACTATAAATTTGACTTTCTGGGCTGAATACATCTTTGGAAACTACAAACTCTTCTGAATACAAATCTTTTTAAATTACTCAGATATCTGTATCACAACTGAAGTTACATCATTTTAAAGTTGACATGAGTCAAAAAGTGATAAGGGAGAGTCTGCATTCAAAGATTCCATTCTGTTTCATTCTAATTCTATTGTGATCGAATTCTCTCGCTTCCAATTAAAGACACAAGTTACAGGATATCCATTTCTGCTTAAAATATAATCCTTTGTGACATTACGGCAATGATGTTTATATATATATATATATCATAGGCTATTTCTTAACAGTTAAAACTGATAAGCCCTTCGCAGCTTGGGCTGAACTTTTCTAAAAATGGGACTGTATTTTGCTGTAGCATAAATGGAAAGAAAATCATTTTGTTTATAATCACGTTGTGAATGTAAATGTAAGTTTAAAATACAAGGCTAGATTAATAACTTTTAGCAAGTTATTTTTAAGTTTAATACAGGCTGACTTCAGAGATCGGTTGTTTGGGTCTGTCTGCTGCAGAACTCAAAAGAACAGGCGACCTAACGAAGCATTCGAATTGACAATGCTTGAGCATCTGTCTAGCTAACATGTCCAAAAACGACTAAAACTAACAGTTTTTCACAAGTATTCATGGTTATTTTGTACATTACAGTGAAGCTAAGGGTGTAACCTATACAAAACGTAAAAAAAGATCAATTTTGACAAGGAACACATTTTCAATCTTTTTTTGGCTTATAGCCACCAATGAGTGTGTGCGACATCCGACGGGTTCTTGCATAATATTTTGATCAAACGTGTTGCAAAAATCTGTGTATAATTAGGAAAGTGAGGACTGTGTTTACAACGTGATCTAACATACCGTAATATTTGGTGTTAGCCAGGGCCCCTTAGATGTCCATTGCCCCTGGGCAAGTGACCAGTTGCCCTAATGGTTAATCCGGCCGTGACCTCAAGGTATTTGAACTCCTTCGCTTGGGGTAAGGACTCATTCCCTACCTGGAGTAGGCACTACTTCTCATTAATCCCCGGTGCTTTGCCACTGTGGAGTTGTTTGATTACTTCAGCAACTTCCACTAGGAAAATCAACAACAATCCCCCATCATCCTCTAACTCTGCCTCTAGTATAGAGGGCATATTAGTTGGATTCAGGAGTTCCTCAAAGTGCTCTTTCCACCACCCTATTGCTTCCTCAGTTGAGGTCAACACTGTATATAGCTTGGATGGTTCCCCGCTTCCCAATCCTGAAGTGGCGAACGGTTTTCCAGAAGCACCTTGGTGCCGACCGAAAGTCCTTCTCCATGTCTTCTCTGAACGTTTTCCACACCCGCTGCCTTGCCTCTTTCATGGCAGACGCTGCAGCCCTTCGGGCCCTTCGGTACCCTGCAACTGCCTCCGGAGTCCTCTGGGATAACATATCCCAGAAAGACTCCTTCAGTCAGACGGCTTCCCTGACCACCAGTGTCCACCACGGTGTTCGTGAGATACCGCCTCTTGAGGCACCCAAGACCCTAAGACCACAGCTCCCCAACACAGCTTCAGTAATGGTAGTTTTGAACATTGTCCACTCGGGGTCAATGTTCCCAGCCTCCACAGGGAGCACGAAAAGCTCAGCCGGAGGCATGAGTTGAAAGTCTGTTAGAATTTAACCGCATTACTATTTGGGCTTACCAGGTTTGTCCAGAGTCTTCTTCCACCCCCTGACCCAACTCACCACCAGATGGTGATCGGTTGACAGCTCCGCCCCTCTATTTAACCTCAATGCCCCACTAAAAATCTAAATCCTTTCAGCCAAAGTGGCCAACATTCTTATGACTCGCTGCCTGTAACTGCTCCTGGGGAATGCGCCAATCACAGGCCAACAGACCCCACAGGCACTCGGACATCTACATTCACATTGCCCAATTATTTTGTCTATCACACACTAACTAATAAGAAAAGTAAGCAAAGATTACATATCATAATATTGGAAATACATTTTCAAGTCTCTAAAATTAGAGTCAGATATAACAATATGCTATCACAAATGTAACAGTCATTGTCAATTTATTTCATTGTACAAGAGTTCAATTGGCTAACTTTACTTGCTAGCTAGTTTGGTTTGCAGATAGTTAGCTACTCTAGCTGGTTGCTAATTTTGCATGATATTTATCGAGGCCAAATATTGTCTCAAACTATCAGCAGCGTATTGTGTGCTTGTCACCGTGTGAGTTCATTCTTCCAAGAACAACTAGCAAGAGCGTTCTCCCCAAGTACACAAGTCTGTTCTTTGCATTCTTGGTTTTGATAAACAGCCTCTGACTAGACTTCAATTCAATAGCAGCACAAAAAAACGCCCGTACTCAGCCGGCAGGCGTGAATAACGAAATCACTAATATGTCAAGTAATTATATGTCCACCCTGCTTGCCATAGAACATGAAAGATACATACACAAACTTAATTTGGTCAATTTAAAAACATGTCGCTTCATTCTCCCCATGATAAATTGGTGTAACAACCTGACCAAGTGGCCAGAGGTGTCTTACTCGGACATTTACTCGTACCTCATCGAGTCACCAGGTGTTAAGCCAGTGAATGATTTTACTTCGTTTTTTAAAGTAAACAGCTTTAAATGTATATATTATTATTTTTTTTCTAACATTATTGGTGCACCCAACTAAACAACAGCTTTTTGGCATGTTGTAGTCAGTTCACTTTCTCGATACGATACTGTATGCATATACTGTCATTGACTGTATGGCGGTTTGTTATTCCCCCATAAGTGGGCGTGAATCTGTTCAGAGGCATTCTATGACATAGTGCCAGTTGTGCGTATAGACCGTGACAGCTACACAACCATGACCCACAAACACAAGTCATCTCTGACGCTGCCTCCCTGTCCCCATTGACATCTCCATCACCAGGTGATACAGTCAGACTAACTCACACACAGGAAATGTGCATTCAGATTTCTTTACATATCATAGCTAAGCTCTGGCTTTATGCATACATCTGTCAGTGAGATAATGTGCATGTATGTCTGTGTGAATAACAGCAGTTTAGCTTAGAATATATTTGTTCAAGTAGGTTGAACTTAAAATGTACAGTTTTTAACAAGTATGGAACATATGTGAATTTGATTTTAGTTCAAAATAGAAATGAAAGAACGTAAATGTTATGGAGAAGACTATTTACCTGCACACCATTTTACAGTTCTTTCTAATTCATCCTTTGTGGATAAGGTTAGATCTCTGTACAGCAGATCATACTGTAGGTTTAGACCTGTAACATGAAGCAGGTAAATAAATTGAATGTTTTCTACTTTGCATGGTGAACTTGTTGCCCTGCAAATTGGGCACCTTCTTAAGGCCAAGTGGCCTTGCCCCTAAAATCATGAAATTCCATGCCTGGTTGGGGTAGAAATATGTTGTGTAGTACAAAAGAAATCCCACCTGCTCTATTATTGAAGTCTATCTGCAACGTTTAATAGAATTCTGGTAATGAACCATCACTTTAATTATATTTTTACAGTCCTATATTTAGCTCAAATGTGACACTACATAGGCAAGATAACTATGACCAAAACTATTGACAACATGCATTCAGTTCAGTACATCTAGCTAATAAACATATTTTTGGTACATTTCCATGTAAATGACACCTGCTTATCTACCATATCAGTGCTAAGAGATTTTTCCGCATGGAAGCTACTGTATATACAAATGAACGGTAGCTACTGAAAACTACTGAAAAATTATATAGAATGAGGTGGATTTTTTTAATTGAGTCTATTCTCAAAACCATGTTGAGGTTTCTTTGTTTTTTTACATTTGTTGTCATGGTTTTATATTTACAGCTGCATCAGTAAATGTGTCCAAAAAGATGATCAAATATAAGCCTACTTTTGTTTTTCATAATCTTTATTTGGGGAAGGTGTTGGAAATTATGTTAAAGACAAGGGGTGGGTCAGGTGATATATATATTTTCCATTGGGGAGGGTGGGGCACTTTAATTTATTGATATTCGGGTTTGACCAGACCCCTCCCTCAATTAATAATGAACAATCTCTAATGTGTTTTATTCTACCACTGACTTTGCTGATAGCAACTTTATTAGGTTTGCTTTGTTGCTATGCACTAACAAAAACTAACTCTGTATAAGAGTTTTTTTCATAAATAAATTTTGTATTTTTCTTCTTAAGTCAAGTGTTTGCACTTTAAAGTGTATTCAATAAACAAAAATGTGATCTGCAATGTGATCAGATATATTGTTTGCGCAGGTGTGAAGGTGGCAGAGGAGCCTCATCAGTAGAGCAGTACATTTGAACATGATACAACCAGAGATAACTAGAACTCCATACTAAAATGTGAGGAAGGTGCCTGCAGCGCACAGTATACAACAGATTTCCAACCTGGCACGCGCCAAAGTGACGTCATGGAAGCGCCGTAACTATACTTGTTTGTGGTGCTCGCAACACAAGTTGCAGTCTTCTCCTGAACAGAGGTGTCGCAACTGAGGAGAGGCTACCGACTTTGATATTTTCACAGACTAGAAGAAGAAGAAAAAGGTAAACGATGGCAGAACTGGCAGCAGCATTGACATTAATGTCAACAGTGGCTAAGATTATCTTAACTGTGTTGTTATGAACCATTTACAGTTTTATTATGAACCATTATCTGTGTTATTATGAATAGTTTACTGTGCCCTTGAACTCGTCCATGCTTCCTGTTTCCGTTTTGTCGTGCTCGAAATCCGCCCAGTCGGATGCGTTAAGTATACTGCAGGCATTAGAGGGGAAGTGAAATCCATTTACCAGCGAGAGATTGTAAATATTTGGTAAGCATAACAAAAACAGAGCCACACTCTAGATATATTGGAAGGCCACAGTCCCACCGGGTGCTCTTTTGTAGTGTTCTACAACACACATACACCTCTGATAAGTAACCATCCAGAAAACACCTAACGTCACCACAGTGAGCTTTAAATATGTCTACACCAGCCGCGGTCGGTGGATCTTAATTGGGGAGGACGGGCTCGTATTACGCTCGGAACCGGAGTGAATGGAATGGTGCGCAACGAACAAAACCAATTGTTTTTTTGATTTGCACACATTCCATTCACTCCGGTTCTGAGCGTAATACGAGCCCGTCCTCCCCAATTAAGATCCATCGACCGCGGCTGGTCTACACATACAAAAAAATCATTATAAATCCCTTGCTGCAAGCAGGGTTCTTTACACTATCGATTGAGATACACAAATGCTACTCTTTTGTGAAAGGCTATTTTAAGGTTACGTTATACCCAGGCTGCTTGGTTTTGCAAAATGTTAGATTCAAATGGATGCAGAATAGCAACAACTTGCCAGGCTGCTCAAACTCTTTGCTCTGGCCAGATACCATGACGACACACATTAGCTACTTTAACACCAGAACAATATAGTGGTCTATAATAATCAAAGAGTTAGGTCTGGAAATATTTGGACACTGACACAGTTGTTATAATGTTGGCTTTGTTTGCCACCACAACGGAGTTTAAATGAAACTGAGATGCAATCGAAGTGCAGAATTTGCACTTTAATTCAATCGGATTAACAAAAATATTGTATAAAACGTTTAGGATAATTTGCATACACATGCCCCTTATTTCAGTGGCTCAAATGAAATATGAATGGTTTGCACCTTGTGGTGAACCCTCTTTATTTGCTCTCCTGAAGTCTTCTCTTTATGCTTCACTTGGATAATGATATGCATACTCACTGGAGTGTGCTTCACTTGGATAATGATATGCATACTCACTGGAGTGTGCTTCACTTGGATAATGATATGCATACTCACTGGAGTGTGCTTCACTTGGATAATGATATGCATACTCACTGGAGAGTGCTTCACTTGGATAATGATATGCATACTCACTGGAGAGTGTGCTTCACTTGGATAATGATATGCATACTCACTGGAGTGTGCTTCACTTGGATAATGATATGCATACTCACTGGAGTGTGCTTCACTTGGAAAATGATATGCATACTCACTGGAGTGTGCTTCACTTGGATAATGATATGCATACTCACTGGAGAGTGTGCTTCACTTGGATGTTGTGAATTGGTTTTTCTTTACCATGGAAAGGATCCTACAATCATCCACCACTGTGTCACGGTTCCTTTCCCTATATAAAAGAGACAGGTGCGAAGGAATGCCAATAATCCAAATAAGGTTTATTCCAAACAATGGTGAAACAAAAGACTGCCACGATGGGCTATACCAAAGCATATGATAAGAGCAACCTAGCAACACTGCAGGAACATGTAACAGATAACATCTGTCACAATGTCTATAGTCTTTGTGCCTGTTCTGTGTCACTTCATGGTGGTTTCTCCCTATGTGTTTTGTTTTGGTTTTGTTTTCCCGCTTTTTGTGTCACATGATCCCATCACATGTTTTTGTAAGCCTATCAGTTCTGTTGTTTAGTCCACACCTGCACCTCCTTCCCTCGTTAGAATGGTATTTAGTTTTGTCTGTTTGGCTGTTCAGGGTGGTTCATTGTTCTTGTCCAGTTCCTCCTTTGTTTCCATAAATATATGTTTAGAGAAGACACGCCTTTCTCCTGTTCATTGGAACCGTGACACAAAGAACCACAATTTTCCCTGGATACAGCGTCTTGGTCCAGGGATTTGGAGCTCCCTGCTCTGCTGCCACCTGACCTCCCAGACCCCCTGTCGTCCGGACCCCCTGCTCGGCCGTCGCTGACGTCCGGACCCCCTCCGCTGACGACGCCGTCCGGACACCCGTCGCTGACGACACTGTCCGGAACCCCGTCGCTGACGACGCCGTCCGTACCCCCGTCGCTGACGACGCCGTCCGGACCCCCGTCGCTGACGCAACAGGACCTCCGGACCCCCTACTCAGCTGCCGCCCAGCCGCCCCGTGTTCCCTGCCGCCCCGTGTTCCCTGCCGCCCGGCCGCCCCCTGTGTTCCCTGCTGCCCGGCCGCCCCCTGTGTTCCCTGCCGCCCGACCGCCCCCTGTGTCCCCACTTGCCTGGGCCCCGCTACACTCCTCTGCCCTCCACCTCTTTCATCTGTGTGTGCTTGTTTTCGTGTTTCATTGTTTGTTTGTGGAGTTGTCGTTCCAGGTGTCGCTCCTTAGGTGGGGGGTTCTGTCACTATGTCAATAATCTTTGTGCCTGTTCTGTGTCACTTCATGGTGGTTTCTCCCCTATGTGTTTTGTTTTGGTTTTGTTTTCCCACTCTTTGTGTCACATGATCCCATCACATGTTTTTGTAAGCCTATCAGTTATGTTGTTCAGTCCACACCTGCACCTCCTTCCCTCGTTAGTATGGTATTTAGTTCTGTCTGTTTGGTTGTTCAGGGTGGGTCATTGTTCTTGTCCAGTTCCTCCTTTGTTTCAATAAATATATGTTTAGAGAAGACGCGCCTGTCTCCTGTTCATTGGAACCGTGACACACTGTTGTATTTCGTGGACGTCCAGGCCTTTTTGTTTTGCAAAGCTTACCCGTGCATTTTTTCTCTCAGAATGTACCAAACTGTTGATTATGGTAAACAGCCAAAATAACAAAACTTGTGTCAGTGTCCAATTATTTCCGGACCAAATTTCTTTCCGACATGTTTGCTTTACTACATTAACACAGTTTGGATACATTTTTTTTGCAGTTCAAACCAAAGCTGCAGCAGAACATATTTAATAGAGGAAGTGGTTCAGACCATATGCCGCCAACATCCCTCATTTTGACATAGAAACAAATAATTTCAACAATGGTTCTCTCAGACTGTAATGAGCTGCGGAAGGGCTCAGTTAAAGTTGTCGGGAAAATTGCCTACAGCAGATATTCACTTATTAGCTCAAATTTGCACATAATCGATCAACTTGACCACACTAGGAAACTGGAACCTTGATCTGCTGGTGCCCGAAAGCTTCCCACTATTCCATGGCCTCACACAGTACCAGCTTTCATTCGTTAGGTAAACAACATACCACAAGTAATCGGCAGGTCATTTCATGGCCCTCTTTCAAAGTCCTTAATAAAAACCTCCCAGTAGTGTCGACACTAATTAGCAGACTCAGTGGAGCAAGGCGCTGGATGTTACCCAGCAGGCTAGTAGACCATTACTGTGTTTTAGAGGCTTGTCTCCTTCACACACACGTAAACACACACACTTACTCACTCATGAACTGACATCAAGCTTTCTATTCCATCAGAGTCCCCATTTTATGGGTATTTGAGAGACAGTAGCTGTAGGGAACTCTAAGCATGTTGGACCTCCACATTCAATTACAGATAATTAGGACACATTTTTACTGATTATAAAACAAATGTGAATGTCTTATGATCCAGAGTCTATGATACTCACAAACATTTTCTGTGTGTAATATTTATTAAAAAATGTTCTTCCATGTGAAAGTGACAAAAAGACAGAGAGAAAGACAGTGAGGGGGAGAGGGAGAGAGAGGAGGCAAGAAGAGAAAAGTGGCAGAAAATGACTTTTTGAGCCAATGATGACAAGGAATTGGATTAGAATAGAGGTAGATGGCAGATAAGGAGAGAATGAGGGGAATTGAATAAGTTTGAAGTATAAAGAGGGAATGTGAGATAAGTAGCGTGTTAGATATTCCTCCACTTTACATTTTTGCAACCTTTCTTTCCAAGTGTGTTTAAACTGTCAAATGCCCCACTCCCAAAAAAGTGCTGTGTGTTTCCTCACAATCTTGCTAAATGGAAAACAAACTAGGTTTCTGGGAAAAGCCTCCGCTAAGACCCCCTGGGTGATGGTAGTGGAGTAACCTGTGCCCCACTTCTGTTAACACACACACATGCATTCATTTTCCTGCTATTGCTCAACATTTGCTGGCTCCCAAGTCACCAAGCCATTGTCCTTCTGCCCCACCTTTAAAAGAATAACCCATCTCCCTGTAATCATCACTTTAAATGAGGCAATTACCCCTGTACCCACAATTACAGGCTGCCTGACACTCACTCTGGCGTAAACACATACTGCCTGCCATTTGAAACTGTGGGAGTTTCAGAAAGATGCCCAGTTACTGAAGATACATCTCTTGCATAAAGGAAAAAGCAGATCTTGGAGTCAGATTTAAAAACGCACATTCACATTTTAGGATGTGCTATATTATGAGGAACCCAAACATCAGTGAAAAACCCAAATTCCCTAACAGACACATTGTTCCTAAACCTAACTCAAGATTTTAACCTCGGAGTGAGAATAAACCTAATCCCTACACCAAAACTAGCCTTCAATGCAGCAATTTCTTTGTTTTACTATGCTCGTGTGATGTGTCTGGTATGATGATAACAAGAAGCAGATGCAGGCGAATCCAAAGTTTACTTAATCCAAAGAACACGGTAGTGATATAAGTAACAAGGTGTACACACACAAAGTAGGATGTAACACATAAATAATAAAGCACACAGAGTACTGACTGCTCCACCTGGGTTTAAATAGAGATGGTGATTAGTGATGACATTCAGGTGCGCTGGATTGCTCAGGGTGTGTCTGATTAGTGTCTCTCTGGGTGCCAAGGTGGTGCACTTCAGACCGGTGATCAGTAGACTGGCGATGACAACCGCCGAGTGGGAGAAGCAGTTGGAGTCGACAGAACCTTCACCAGATGCGCGGCTTCAGGCACAGTATTCGCTGGCCAGGAGGATGAGGATTGGGTCGGTCAGGGAGATGGCAGTGGAAGTCATTGATGAGGTTAGACAGACAGACAGACAGACAGACAGACAGACAGACAGACAGACAGACAGACAGACAGACAGACAGACAGACAGACAGACAGACAGACAGACAGACAGACAATTTTCAAGGTACTAGAGCCATTCACCTCTGAGACAAAAGTCCAACAGGTCCTTGACAATATTTGCCAGACTCTCATCGACTCTCTCCAGGGGCGGAGGTGGTGTGCCCAAGGGGACAGTCACCACCAAGTGACCAGGAATCCCTGGCCTAAGGAGGGAAACATGTAAAGTGGGTGTGATGCAGTAATGAGGAATGTTGACCCTCTGGAGAACCTTAAATGGCACCACAAACTGGAGACTCAGTTTCTTGCAGGGCATGTAGAGACGGAGGTTCCGAGTGGACAGCCGCAAACAGTCCCCAGGATGGAACACAGGGGCTTTGCTGCATCTGCGGTCCATTTGCGTCTTTTGGTGATGGATGGCCCATTGAAGACATCCCATACCTCCCCTTCCTTGCAAAACCAGGTGTCGATCCAGGCTGACTGGGGGTCCAGGGAAATGTCCCAGTGCTCCCGACGGTCAGTCCGCCACTGGCAGAGGTGTACATTTGCTTCTGTGGACCTCCTTTCAGTAGGGTGGTGAGTAGCGCCGCTATGGAGCAGAAGTTCCTAATGAATCTTCTTTAGAAGTTGTCAAAGCCCAAGAAGCTCTGCAGACCATTGATTTTGGGGGGAACTGGCCATGAAGTATAGCTGGTGGTCTCACAGGTAGGTGCATTGGCCAGAGGGAGTGGATAAAGGTAGAAGTAGAACTTCTCCACAGGTACTTCATGGTGATCTTGTTCAGCCCCCAGTAGTCAATGCAGAGCCTCAGTCCCTTGTCCTTTTTAGCCATGAAGAAAAAGCTGGATGAGGCGAGAGCACCAGATGAATCCCTGTTTCAGGACCTCATTCACATATTTTTCCATTGCCTCTGTTTCCACAGCTGAGAGTGGGTAGGTTCTACTCTGGGGAGATTTTCTCCTCCATCAGGTCAATGTCACAGTCCTAGGGCCTGTGATGAGGGAGACAGGTAGAACGAGAAGGTGAGAGCACATCCAGGTATTCAGTGTACTCACTGGGTATGTGGGACGACTGAAGGGCGCTCACAGGACACTGAACTGATGTCGACCTGCAGACCAAAGGGTGACAGGTTTGACATGAGGCACCCCAGGGGGTGATGTGGGTGTTCCAGTTAATGTGAGGGCTGTGATGGCGAATCCAAGGATATCCTAAAATGACTATGTGGAAGGTGATATCCTCTTGATGTGGTGGCATCATGGAGAAGTGATGGTGAGGAGTGTAGTCTGTAATAGTGCTCAGAGGACTACCATCCAGTGAGTGGATGTGGAGGGGTATGGTCAGCAGCATGGAGGAGAGACCAGCTCCTGATCTATCAGGTTTCCTGCTGAACCAGATTTGAGAAGAGCAGACAAAAACAATGGATGAGGGGTATCCTTTTACTTGGGTATGGGTATGGGTATGGGTGTGAGAAATAACACTCAAGTTCCTGCTAGTCAATGGTGGCCATCTAGATGGAGAGTTGTATGGTTGTCACCATAAAGTGGTGTTGACCGGTGTCCCTCCAGCCTCCATGGGGCTGTGCTCAGAATCAGGGCAGCTCCTGTGGCTTGGTGGATGAGGAGGTGTATATACATATACATATATATATATATGTACGTCAGGTATAAAATGCTTTGACAATGGTAACAGTTGTTGTCAATTTACTGTGTTTAGGAGAAACAAAGGAAACTATACAGAGATCTCATCTTCAGTTTTGCCTTCCTATGGGATCTCACACATGAAATGTGCAGTCACATTTTCTTTACATGTTACAGCTAAGCTCTGACTTAGTGCATACATTTGTCAGTGAGACAATGTGTGTGTATGTCTATGTGTGAATAACAGGTTAGCTTAAAATGTATTTGTTCAAGTAGGTTCAAACTAAAATGTACAGTTTACAAGTATGGAGCTTGTAAGGTAAATGTTATTTTATTAAATAGAAATGAAAGAACTTAAATGTTATGGAGAGGCCTATTTTCCTGCAAAACATTTACAGTGCTCCTGTCTAATTCATCCTGTGGTCATAGGGTTAGATCTCCATAAAGCATCTCATAGGTTGCAGTTTTTTTAATTTGCAAAGCAATTTACTCAGTGATTTTGCTTGATGGCCTTAGTGCCCTGGACAATGGTCTTGCTGCCCTGGCAAGTGGCCTTGCAACTAAAATCATGAATGCCATGCCTGGTAAATAAAGTTGTTGAGCGTAATCA
This sequence comes from Umbra pygmaea, assembly GCA_016801145.1. NCBI lineage: Eukaryota > Metazoa > Chordata > Actinopteri > Esociformes > Umbridae > Umbra > Umbra pygmaea. Next base: position 1,627 of record JACXGM010011439.1, on the reverse strand, counting down.
TCCCATACATGAGCTGACTAAATGCTTCCGTGTTGGATGAGCAGTGCAAAAAGAATCATCAGATTCAGCGACGTGGTTGGATGAAACCATCCCGCATCTGTCCAAGGGGTTGTGGAGCTGCTGTCAAGGCAGAGTCAGTGGAAATTGGGAGGAAAAATGGGTGATAAAAAAGAAAAAATACTATGTTTTGGAACTAGGGTCACATTAGATATAGAAAATCAATGGAAACCTGCACATATTTTCATTTCCCTACTTTGGATTGTACAGGAACACTGTATCAAAATGCCATAGTTTCAATTAATGGAAAATTAAGGATTATATAGTCGCCAACTATACAACCCATGATTGAATTGTACAAGTAGTAGCACAAGAACATTTTGACAAGGTAATTATATCTGACTTCTTACCCATCAACCGTGTGCTGCGATGTACCAATTTGCACGCAAAATCAAGCCTGATCACATAATATTCATGTCAAGTTGTCAAAGTACACGCTCTGAAATTAATTATGCTCTGAACTTTTGTACTATAAGGAGACATTCTCTGTGCAGTCCCATGTTCAAGGTCTTCTTTTAGTTATTATCCAATTCAAGTCGATGGTTTTGATTTTATACTGTATATTTTTTAACCTAACCTGTGGCTGATTTAAATCAGCATGAGGTTTGGGCCTGGCTTTCAGGCTGTAGTTTTCCCCTCTGACTGAGAGTGCATTGTTGTGTCCCATCCCTTCTGGATAGGGAGCAGACCAATCAGTGTACTGGTGGTGAGGACAAGCAAGGAGACAGAGGAGACAATAGACAGACAGTGAGAAAGAAAAACAGATCATTTCTTTATTTAAAACAGCTTGGGCCCGTAACTGGAGCACTACATGTTTTTCCTCCTTTGCTATGTGAAAACAACACACACGCAGGACGCACACACGCTACTGCTGGAGCCGGTCAGTTTAGAGAGCTGCAGGAAAAATAACTGAACATGATAGATACAGACAGGCCAAACTGTTCCTTGTCTCCTGGAAAGTGTACATGCCTGTGTGTGATTGATTGTGTGTGAGTCTATTGGGAATGTAGGAAATCCTGCTGCAAACATGCATTTATTCTGTCAAACCTTCCGGAATTCCCTGCATAGAGCTTTGGCCTTTGAGCTTTCATAACTTCCAGGAAAACATAAGAAGCAGACTCCAGTCCTAAAGTTCTACCCTCTTGGATATATATTTTAAAACAGTGATGGCAGAAAGCAAAACATACCTTAGACACCTCTTTTTAAGTTTCAAGAGTCTCTCTCACCATCAATCAGTGTTTTAACATTGAGTGCAATGGACTGAATGAACTCAGTGGAAACATTTTCTAAATGTAACCATTCGGGTGAGGCACAGCAGCCATTTTGCACACAGAACGCTCCACCACCTCTCCGGGAACCATCACCTTATCATGGTGGAGAGGTTTGTGTGTCCCTATGAACCTGAGGGCTGTGTTGTCTGGAGCCTGGTGCTCCTGGTAGGGTCTCCCATGGCAAAGTGGTCTCAGGTGAGGGGCCAGACAAAGAATGGTTCACCAACACCCCAATGAAGAATCGAGGAAGAGGAAGAGAGACCCTGCCCGGAGGAAGCCCGGGGCCCCCGTCTGGAGCC
>JACXGM010011438.1:0-25025 GCA_016801145.1 Umbra pygmaea | reverse complement strand
GCCACCCCGAAGTGAAAGGGAAAAAATAAACCACTTAATAGCAATGTGCTGTATACAATTAATTCGTAATTCTGAAATGTAATTTGCAATATGGGGTAGTAGCGATGCAGACATATTCATCAATGATTGCTGGTTCAACAATTCACTGAACCGGGTGGTTATACCATGAACACCGCTAGTCACACTATAGAATTTGCGTGCACGAAGTCAGACCAGACGTGAGATTTTATCGCAGCCTACGATCACGTTCAAATTGATAAATCCGCTGCTTTGCGTATGAATCGCCGTACGCCCGTCGTACGCCTGTTTTAGTTCGTACGCACGTTTCATAAATGAGGGCCAATGTCTTTTCATGAACATCTATAAACCTACGGCATGATACTAGGAGGAGTATTTCATGTTTACTGAATGCTTCGTGGCTTCAGAAGGTTTCTCAGAATTCCCACAACAAAATGTGGCAAGTTGTGCAAGAAAAATTTATTTAAAAATAACAGTCTTGCCTCTCGCATCAGGCAATGTTTTAAGTCGCTGCTCCACAGTACTACTTCGCACGGAAAGTGGTCAGTGTTCAAATCCTTGTTGCAGCATTACCGACTATGCCCGGGGGTCTGCTAGAGGCTGGGCACAAATTGGAACAGCGCTGCCCAGGGTAGATAGGTAAGTATTTGGACACAATTACCTTGACACATCACGCTTGTGCAACTCCTCGTGTGCAGATCGACCATCGAATGTGTAACCCTCCCATGTATTATTACCGAAATATCGCTTCTGCGTTGAACGAGCAGTGTGATAAGAATTGAACGGCTTGGCGATACGTGCTTGGCGGAAGCATGGGATCAATCTTCGACCATTCCACCCGTCAGTGGGCCTGTCAACTGGACGCGGCTTATAGGGGAATTGAAAAAATGGGGGAAAATACTAATTAAAATAATAAAAAAATCTTTAGATTGCATCAGATCAAGAATGCCCTAAATACTGAACTTTTCCTTTGAATGACTCAAATGTAAAGATGTGTTTGCTAGGAAATGTGTCAGATCTGAAAAGGTTTAGTAGCATGCTGGAGCCTCACACTGACTGGGGATACTACTAGAGAGATACAGCACCAGAAGCTAATACCCAGCTCCCCCACAGCCTCTTAATCCATGCAAATAGCATGTTTATTGTGAGGGAACAGAAGCGTGTACAATACCTGAAAATCTTCATGTATTAACTCGAGATCACACGTCTGAGGTAATCAGTGGAAAAGAACAATGAATGACAACATCTTTTGTGATTGTCATTTAAAAAATAAATGTTACATATTTGCTAATTATTTTACTGTTATCAGTTCTTAATGAATGTGGCACAAGACTGAATACTTAAGTTTCTATACCCCAGAGGGGAAGTTTAACTTACCCCCACATCAAAATCTTTAGGACTTTGACTCCAACACTGGTCCAAAACTGGTCCAACACTCCTCGTCAGCTCTTTGTACACATCTGGTGACATTGGCATTATGTTGTCTTGTAGTCTAGATGGGTGACTAAAACACATTGTGAAGTGTCAGTTATGTCAGATTTTCAAGCAATCATACTTAAACCAAAGTATAGCAAATAAATACACAACTAAGTATCTTCCAATTTTTCAATAAATATGGAGTTTTATTAACACTAAAACCACCAAACGCAGAAGCCATCTGGCGTTTGAGTTTGTAATTAAAAATATCTGTGATATTCAAAGCTACACCCTCCTCCTTCCTTGACTTTTTCTAAATATGTTTATTTTTACATTATTCCGTTGTCCAATTTCAAACATCTCAGACAGAAAGCTATTTATAGTTGATTTCCATGTTTTTTTTTACCCCTAATTCCTAATAAAACCACCAAAATCAGATGCCTCCTACGTTGGTACCCAGCCAATTATCTGGTACCCAGGCGCTAAGCAACCAAGGCGCTAAGAACCTCTCACTGAATGAATGCTTTCAGTGGCTGAATGGCCAATTACCTCAGAAAAAAGATCTTTAGCCCTGCCAGAGAATAATGTGTATCATGTCTTAAAATATTTTTATCTTTAGTCTTTGCAATATAATGTAATAATTAAAGTGACTGGCTGAAACTAAATGAAACTACTGAATGAAGCTGCACTACATAATATACACTCACCTAAATGATTATTAGGAACACCATACTAATACTGTGTTTGACCCCCTTTCGCCTTAAGAACTGCCTTTATTCTACGTGGCATTGATTCAACAAGGTGCTGAAAGCATTCTTTAGAACTGTTGGCCCATATTGATAGGATAGCATCTTGCAGTTGATGGAGATTTGTGGGATGCACATCCAGGGCACGAAGCTCCCGTTCCACCACATCCCAATGATGCTCTATTGGGTAGAGATCTGGTGACTGTGGGGGCCATTTAAGTACAGTGAACTCATTGTCATGTTCAAGAAACCAATTTGAAATGATTCGAGCTTTGTGACATGGTGCATTATCCTGCTGGAAGTAGCTATCAGAGGATGGGTACATGGTGGCCATAAAGGGATGGACATGGTCAGAAACAATGCTCAGGTAGGCAGTGGCATTTAAACAATGCCCAATTGGCACTAAGTCGCCTAAAGAGTGCCAAGAAAACATCCCCCACACCATTACACCACCAGCCTGCACAGTGATAACAAGGCATGATAGATCCATGTTCTCATTCTGTTTACGCCAAATTCTGACTCTACCATCTGAATGTCTCAACAGAAATCGAGACTCATCAGACCAGGCAACATTTTTCCAGTCTTCTGTCCAATTTTGGTGAGCTCTTGCAAATTGTAGCCTCTTTTTCCTATTTGTAGTGGAGATGAGTGGTACCCGGTGGGGTCTTCTGCGGTTGTAGCCCATCTGCCTCAAGGTTTTGTGTGTTGAGGCTTCACAAATGCTTTGCTGCATACCTCGGTTGTAACACGTGATTATTTCAGTCAAAGTTGCTCTTCTATCAGCTTGAAGCAGTCGGCCCATTCTCCTCTGACCTCTAGCATCAACAAGGCATTTTCGTCCACAGGTCTGCCGCATACTGGATGTCACACCATTCTTTGTAAACCCTAGAAATGGTTGTGCGTAAAAATCCCAGTAACTAAGCAGATTGTGAAACTCAGACCGGCCTGTCTGGCACCAACAACCATGCCACACTCAAAATTGCTTAAATCACCTTTCTTTCCCATTCTGACATTCAGTTTGGAGTTCAGGAGATTGTCTTGATCAGGACCACACCCCTAAATGCATTGAAGCAACTGCCATGTGATTGGTTGAGTAGATAATTGCATTAATGAGAAATTGAACGGGTGTTCCTAATAATCCTTTAGGTGAGTGTACATAATAGTTGAAATCTATTTATACATTATACATCAACAAAATAAAACATGTTTTACAGAATGTCTTTAATCTCTAATTTATCTGTGAATAAAGTAGCTGGGTTGGATTTTCATTATATAGACTTAAGAATTTTAATTCTACAAAGGACAGAAAATAGGAAAATAGGCTACTGCAGCATAGCTATCACCATTGCCTGGAATGTTGATGGGATAAACCGGTTTGACAGAGGAGGTGGAGGAGGGAATATAGCTGGCATGTGAGCTTCGTACTGATTTCATGAAAAGAGCCGCAAGACAGCCGCAAAACAGGCAGCATGCCCAGTTCATAAAACAAATTAACACTGTGTGAGATGCAATCAGTTTGTTTGCAGTTCTTGCTCTCACAAGCCACCAAAAGTTATGTGCTGACTGTGGCCACACAAACAACTTTGTAATGCTGGCACAATAGACAATATACCCTCCAATATAAATAAATAGGGAAATAATGTTGATTAATAAATGTATAATTTTATATTTGTATATTTTTATGTATATTTCTATGTATAAATATTTTTATCGACGCATATATTTATTTATTTATTTATTTCTTATTTTGGCAGACTTGGTCCTCCATACTCTCCCACACACATTCATCAGTATCCAAAACAATCCGTTATTAGGGAATATTCATGTGAAATAAGATTTATTAACAAATTAGGCCTATTTACAAATTAACTAATTACTTTATATATATTTTGAATTTGATTGTCCAATATGAGAACTTTTATACATATTTCAGAACTCATTTAGTCTCCAGCCGCGTAAAGTTGCCTCATTTCTCTGCAATCAGTGAGTGATGTTTTCTCATAGTCGTAGCTAAAATGTCCACAGGTCCTGTAATAAAAAAAAACTAAAAGACAGAGAAGGGAGAGGGCGGGATTCATCAATTTAAGAACAGTGGAGTCAGCTTATAGCGCTCAGCACGTCCGCCCAGGTCAGTTTGATTCATGCATTTATAACAAGTAGATTGGATTACTGCAACGGTCTGTTCACTGGCCTCCGGAAATCAGCTGTGCAGCGATTGCAATTAATCCAAAATGCGACTGCACACGTTTTGACTGGAACAAAGAAGTTTCACACCTGTACTTAAACATTTGCATTGGCTCCCAGTCAAGGCAATAATTGATTTTAACATCCTGTTCCTTGTATCTAAAGCTCTCAATGGCCTCAGTATATTAAAGACTTGCTTGTCAGATATGAACCAGCAAGAACTCTCAGATCCACAGGTAGTGGTCTCTTACCCATTGCTCGCTACAAATCAAGAACAGAGGAGGTAGCCTTCTGTGTCTACGCCCCAATGATACGGAACACCCTGCCAGTGGAACTGAAAGAGGCTTCCACACTGACCACTTTTAAAAACAGGCTAAAAACCCATGTCATTTTTGTATAAAGCACATTGTGTTACATTGATTTGTATGACATGTGCTATACAAAATAAAGCTTGATTGATTGATTAGCAAATTATCATTAATCATTATAATCAATTTTTATTATATTTTAAGTTCAATTACTTTTTGTCAATAAAATTTTGTATACCAAAAGTCAGCTGCATGGTTTCCAAACATTTCTCTGCCAACAAGGAGGAAATGCCAGCTTGCGCTTCTTCATGATCTGTCTTGTCTGCGAGGTGGCGTTCAAATTGTCGAAATAATAATGCCGACTTCTTTGTCCAGCTTCAAAATTTGCTCTATGAATACATTCTCAATCAGCGGAGGATGTCAGGCTATATTACTCTAATTCGTAGTGTAACAAAATAGGCAATTCAGTAATATTTGTAATCAAATTTGAAAATAAATATGATTAAATGATACATGGTTACCTTTCCTTTTTATTTGTTGATAGAACTAAATCCTACTTTAAATGAGTTGTTCTACCATTAATCTAATAAACCCGAATTTGAAAATGAACAAACATGAAACACAACAGCATAAATATGAAATGTTATAATTCAGGTTATTTGTTTCCAAATAACATCCAACAATGGAACAAGTTTTAAAATTAAGAAAATGGCAAAAACAGGGAGCCCTACAGCCCCACTTTCTAATTGTGCAACATGTGATCTGCATAAGTAATAATAATAGTTGAAAATCATTTTTATCTTGTACATCAACAAAATATAACAGAAAGAAAGGTATAACTGTTTTTTCGCTGAATGAAGGTGGTGGATTTTCATTCTATAGCCTTAAGAATTGTAATTCTATAAAGGCCTAAAAATATTTATGGTTGAAAAAACTGAGAAGGGGTGAGGGGGGTGAAGGGAGCGGCCATGGATATAGGCTATGACAATTACACTCAAACGGAGGGAAGAGCATGGATGTGAAGTCATTTTGGTCTGATCGATATGGAGTTGACAGAGAGATTATGCGATGGGTCTATCTGCTTTTGATGATAAGGGTACAAAAAGACAACACTTGAAAACGGACAAGTTTGCTGCTGTCTCAGGGTATCATTCATTAAAATAAACTTTTACACAATCCCATTTTAATATATTCGGGAAACACATGGAAAAACATGAATAATAGTGAATGAAATCTATTTGTTTGCATTTCTTCCTCTCGTGGAGTTTTAGCCGTACTACAGACTATACTTCTAATAGTTTAAATCTTTTTTACATTATACATCAATAAAATAAAACATGTTTTACACCATGCCTCTAATTCTTAATCTCTAATTAGCAAACACAAAGACAACGGTGTGAGGTGAAATTGTTTTGTTTTCACTGTAATATATCCAGGAAACAGGATAGACTTGAAAAGGAAAAAATACATGTCTTCAATCGAGCCTCGATGTTTACAACAGCTGTACATATTTCATAGATTTATTCACCTACACAGAAGAGGGTTTGAATGGAAATAAACCGGTCTTTACAGCGTGCCATTATGCAATGCGAAGCTTGCTTGAACCCGAATAATTTTACGCTTCAAGTCTATTTATCTCGTCAGCGCAAAGTGTTTCTGAAGCAAGCAGAAAATTCAATAATTATAGAAAACTGTACATAGAACAATTCTAAAATCCACACTGCAGCGGCTGAAATGCTTGCTATTGTATTTGAATATAAAAATATTAGAAAAAGATATATATATATAATGGGTGCGCCATAGAACCATAATGCAGATCCTAAAACATAGTTGGATCTGGATGTGTTAGTTGAAAATCTTTTTTAAACAATCAAATTCTATAGAGCCTATAAAATTACAAAAATACAACAGCATAAATGAGATTAATTCAGGCTATTGTTTTCTGAATAACATCCAACAATGGAACACATTTTAAAATGAATAAAACAGCCCCACTTTCTAATTGTGCAACATGCATAATCTGCATAAAAGTTAGTTGAAAATCGTTTGTACCTACTAAATCAACAAAATAAAACAGTTTTTTTTTTAAAGTAAATGTGGTGGATTTTCATTCTATAGACTTAAGAATTGTAATTCTATAAAGGCAAAAAAATATATGAAAATAGTACATATGTACTACAGCATGTACTAGGGCTTGGCGATATGGCCGAAAACTCTTTCACGATAGAAGTGTTTCATATTGGTCGATATCGATAATTATAAATTTTTGACCTATAAACTATATGACCTATTTAGAACAAGGAGCAGGAAAAAAATACTAAATTTAAACATTTTTATTTTAAATTTAACCTTCCACTGATTATAATCCCCTCAGTTAAAGGCAGAAATGTCAACACAACCATGGAAAACACTAAAATAATTAAAATGTAAACATAAGTCTAAAATCACAATGAACACTTAACAATTATCTGTTTCACTAAGGTGCAAAATTAGAATACTTAAGAAATGCTTAATAAAGTGTAATAAAATAGTGCAAAGTGTTAAATATAAACAGAGAAACCTGAGACCTGAGAAGGTAGAGAAAACATTTTGATATTACCAGTCTTGGTGGGGACGACGGTTTTGCATCATTTTTGCAAACGACATTGGTCTGACTACGGTCAGGCTTTTAAAGGATGAAAAACTGCCATACTGGCGAGCTGGCTTTTCCCGTTTTATCAACAATTTCCTCGCTCGCTGCGGCACTGATTTTCCACTTATCAGTTTCAGTTTCAATTACTGAAGAATCCAACACGACACACAAGACAATAATATTGCGCAACCAAACTTGATACTGTTAAATGATTGGCTGTTAGTGTGATAACTCGCTATGTTGCTAGGTTACCAGACCAGAGAGTGAGTGCCTTTGTTTATGCAACCAAAATTGCTTCGCAACCGCTGGTTTCTTCCGACGAAGCAAACTAAGTTATTGAACGTTTTATCAAACACATTTTTTTATTGATATTGATTACGTGTCTATCGCGAGACATACCGTGATCGTTTTATCGCCCAGCCCTAGCATGTACTATATATATTCTATGATATTATTAGGATTCCTCCGAAAGGAGGAAACCTATTGTTATTGTTAATATTATTATTATTATTATTTTATTTTTTTCTTGCACCATAGACCATAGGTGGCGCTACAGGACATGCCCTAATTTTCAAATTTTCAAAGTGATGCCATTTGCATCCATTTGTCTCAAAATTCTAAAATTCATTCCATATGCTTTATTTGTCATGAAGATCAAAAAAGCCTCAAGAACCTATATCGGAGGCCTATTGGATTTCTCTGTACAATAAAGATTTAGGAAACACGTTTTTTCGCTACTCCTACAAATTTTGTCCAACCTTGGGCAAGCATCATCATCAGAGCAAGCCTCACAAAAGTCATCTATTGTATTTTTGAATTTCAAAACCGTTTGCCCAGTACAGCTAATCATAATCTGCAGCAACGCCACCAAACAGTAATTTGGTTCATATCTCTGCAAATCTTCGAGATATCAACACCAAACTTGGTATGTCACGAGGAAGACACTACAACATGTAACCGTGTGCAAAGTTAATATATCCAAAAATGATTGAAATAGAGGAAATCTAATTTTATTGCAAACGCTAAAAAATGCTTTACACATCCACCAATTAAAAACGGATACTCTGATTCAATCACAAGTTCATATGAAGACTCTTGACAATGTTTAGAACACAAATCTGAGAAAGAAGTTGGATGTATAATAAAAGTAGATTCATTGTGAATATATTTTAAAAAATGCACTCTTGGCTAATTGCTCCCTTCTAGTTTATCAGTTTTCTAACCTGTTCTTAGTTTTTGACCAATCCCCTGCTCGCCTTTACGAATACTGATTTATTTCCACCCGCGATCTTGGTTTAAACTACATTTGCCTGAAATCGCCGGTGTGGGAGACAGACAATTTTGGTCATTGACCTATTTTAGACCATTTTCAATACTTTCACCTATAGGGTTTGTGAAAGTACAGTACTCTTGAATTATTTGGGTCGTGAAAGTCTTTCAATTTGAGTGAGAAAGTGTAGCCCGGTAGATTGCCAGCCAGAGGGTATAGTGCTGGGCGCCAGCCAGAATGCATAGTGGTGTTGCGTCATGTCATAAAGTTAATAATTTTACAGTGCAGTCAGTTCTACACCAAAAAGTTTTTGGTGGCTAGATTTCGAGAGATATGGGAATTCTGCATTTAGCCAGATGATCCAAGTTTTTTTGTGATTGGTGTAAAACTTTAAATTTGAGTGAGACTACGTCTGCTTTTGCATTGTTTTGACGCAAGCCGGTCAGACTCGCTGTTTACAGGTAAAGGTCGCTACTGGCCAAAATGGGGGCATATTGTTGCACATGGGGCACAATATAGTCTATAGACCCCATTATGTCTGCAGCATGGATTTTTCTTTACAATGACAATTTAGGAAGGATTTTCCATTTTTACATGGTACACCATGTTATGGAGGAATCCCCCATTGCTGCCTGCAGTTATATTACATATATATTATTATTCTACTGTTATATAATACCTTCAAAAACAACAAAAATCTCCATGTAATGAATCTGTTTTCAGACCATTTTACTTAGGCCTATAAAACCATAATAGGGGTGATGCTCTTGATGCAGTGATGGCTTGGCTGGAGGCTGCGGAGGAGAGAGCGGTTTTTAATTAGGTTGATTCATATGCTAATGGCGCTGATGGGCGTCAGCAGTTGGTGGTTATAGGCAGTTTGGAAGGCCTGGCAGTACTAGTGTAAATGTACTCCAGGGAACTCACAGTCTATGGTCTTTGGTGTTTAAGCATCCAAATGGGGAAACTAGCTACCCCTCAAAGCTAAATGGCACTGCCGCCATTTCACAAGTGTCCCAAAGCTGAGGGGGTGAAAGGATTAAAGGAAGACCAGGGTGGGGAAATTAGCACCTGCCAAATGCGGGTACTTTTCACATTGGCAGGTAACTTTTCCTAATCTACCAGCCACTAGCGGGTGAATTGTCAAACGTATAATACGTTTTATATTTGTTACTGGCCTAATTAAAGCATTACTTGTTTCGGATTGGTAAAAGCATTTGTCAAAAATACGGATGCTTACTCATTAACAAAGACACCTTTTTATTGAGGTACAGATTTCATCGTGTTTCACAAAGCTAGTCTGTGAGATCTCCAGCCTTGAACTCTGGTATTATAGACATATAGTGAAGTATAGACAAAAATAAACTAGTTAGGGTATTTCGCCAGTTTTAAGCCCCAGTAGACTAGATGTCAAGTCAATGTAAAAAAATATAATGGACAAAACATGTATTTACAGATATGTGGAGGTTGATGCAAATATGACATGATTATAATATAACGTCATTTTCTGTGATTGGGAAAAAACACACACAGTGCAAAATGCTAAGCGCTCATTGGATGATTTTGCTGTCAGTAAAAACATGGGCGGGGGTGTTCATTGTGTCTTGAGTTTATGATTGGATTCTGATTAGCTGCGTTGTACACGAATGTAACAAGAGGTTCTTCAACTTCTTAAGTGCAAAGTTAGTTGATTAACAAAAGATTTTAATTCACATATCTTACTTCGCCATAATATGGTTTCTTATTATGTTTAATGTTGTATTATGTTTGGTTTAATTGCTGAAGCAGCAAGATAGAGTACTGTAGTTTTACTGGTATGTGGCCTGTCTTTTGAAATGGTTGGTGCCCCACATTTTTACATATAAACGCCACTGGCGCAAGTTCACACAAAAGAATGGGTAGGTTTGCCTACTAATATACATACTGTATGCATGTGTTTACAGATTTGAGACCTGATATATATACATAAACAAATATGTTCAAAGTTATATGATAATTTGTTAATTATATTTCTTTCTTCTTACAAAATAGGAAGGATTAGTAAATTAAATATCCATTCTTGTTTTATAAATTAACGATGGAACATGATTTGCACCATTCAAGTCAGGGATTCTGAAGAGGAAGTCACCCTCTGATTTTCATCGGCAACATTTTCCTCCTAAAACATCACTTAATTTCATTGAGTAGTTTTTTATTTCCATTTGAAAGCAGTGAGTTCAGGTCTATGAAGCTTTACCCCGGGAGACTGATTGGACCTTTAGCGAGGACACTGGGGGCAACATCACTACTCTAAAATGCTACAGAAGGTTTAGTTATCACAGGAAATCATGTATTTATTTCAGGATTTATTTCATAGCCATATTTACTTATTTATGTTTTTATTTATTTAATACTGACTTAAATGGCTATACATACCCTGAGGCATTGGGATTTGATCTGATGACCAGAGAAACAGTTTCAGGGACCAACCAGAACCCGACTTGTTCAGTTAGCTGTGGGCTGCAGGTTGCTCTTCAATACTGGTTATAAACATTTCCCAAAGGACTGAAATGTAAAATGTAGACTTACACTTCTGACACTGATATGAGTTCTGTCTTCATGTATCCTCGGTTGCCAAAGTTCTCCACATCCATAGGTTCTGACACTGAGAAATAAGTGGACCAGAGATGTAAGAACAAGTTTGGTTTGGATCTATAGGCAACACTTAAAGCCATTCAACAATACATGGTTGAGAAACAGTTACATTGCATTAGTACACAAACCAACAGGCTATAGCACAGATCAAACCCACAATACAAATCACTACCCCGGTGTGTAAACTACATTTTTGCTGCAGACTTTATCCATACTGGTATCATCCTTGGATACTTTTTTATTGTTTTATCTCAGCAGTACAGATTGGATCAATAGGAAAGACTCATAACTACCCAATTATAAAATGTAGTTAATTATTTTGCTCAGTAAGTAATGGTACTGTCTTTTAAACTATCTTTTTAATAAACTTTCTGTACACTTACAAAGTTCTCAATGCTTTGGTTTGCATGTAGAGACCCTTGTTATGCTACCGTGGAAGTGTGGTGCGATTTTGAGCCTTGTTAGTGGTATAAAATAGTGATTTCTTTTTACTTCATCCATGCCCTCACAACTAACATTATAAGGTAATTATCAGTTTGCACTAAACCTGGGCACATTCGATTAGCATGAAAATATATCCAATAGAACAGTCGACTCGGTACCCATAACCCGGTACAGTGTTATTAACCCCTAGGTTTATTTTGTGCCAGAATTGTCCTTTATATCCAGGTCCTTACAGGGTCCTTACTATTGCTATCAAGGTGTATAATTAAAGGAACACTCCAGACCCCTAAACAGCTCAAAATCATTTTGCCAGTCATGTTTCCAACATGACAGTCTCTAAAAACACCTTCTCAGTGGATTCTGTAATTCCCAACTCGGCCACCGTAAGTGTCTGGAAAATCACACAGTGACGTCACATTTTCGAAACTATAAAGTGTTCGTTTTGAATCAAGGCAATCTTTGAATCGAGTCGATTGGAGAATAAAACTGGACAAATAAAGATCAGGAAATAAACATAACACCTCTAGCTGTAGTTTTTTAAAATGTTGCGTTGACTTCACTGTGCGAAATTCCAAACATTTACGGTGGATGAGTTGGGAATTACCAAACGCACTGAGGTGTTTTAGTGACTGGCTTAGACCGGCACAATGATTGAAATGTTTAGGGCTCTGGATTGACCTTTTAAGTAGGAAATAGGGGACAATGAACTTTAAATCGGGTAATGATAACAGACGTTTTGAAACCAAGTGGTTGTTAGCTGCTTACCTTCCGAGGCTCTTGCATAGTACTTCCCAAAGGCCTTGTCTTTGGGGATGTCTGGGTAGAGGAACCGGAGTGGGTTCTCTGGGATGTTCTCAGCTGCCATGACCTTGTAAGTGCGGATAATGTCAGGAAGTGTGACGGCAGTCAGCTCCTTCTTGGTGTACGGTTCCACTGCATGAAATACCGGTTTGTCTGTGGAAGCATCCACACATTGAAATATGTCGACACTTGAATCAATGGTGTCAAACCCATTGTATGATGTTTTTTTATTCTTTCAAATGGTACCCAATGAAGACCTAGAAAACCAGGGTGACTGTAAACAGCTACAGGGCCATCAAGTGCACGAGTGTTTGAACTACTCACCGTACAGGTCGTGTTCCACCCAGGTGAATGTGATGGCCCCTTCTCTGCTACTCTCACTGAAGCGCAGCAAGAACGTACCCGGGCACTTTCCAGTCAGCATGACCTTCTCTCTCTCTTTACTTACAAAACCCAAGATGCAACTGTGTGGCGAGAGGGGAAAAGATAACACCCCAAAATTATTTTTAGTTATAATCATTTATAATACAAATGTATATTAGGGATTTTTGTGAATGTGCCAGCAATCGGTAGTCAGTAGTATTTACAATCTGGTTATTCAGTTCTGTGCCGAGCAGTTAAAGCATGGCGTCTTTGTAGCAAGCAATGTTAACAATTAATCGACAGGAAATGATGTCGCTCACCCATCGTTCCAAAGGCTGAGCAGGTGTCTCTTAATGAGGTCCAGGATTGCTTCGATCCATAGCCAGAAGGGATAGCTCTTCTCATTGGGACTCTGTGTTAGACAGGATCTCAATGTATCTCTGTCTGAATGGATTACTTACTTGGCATCCTGGCATATCTTTGTTTGTGTGAAGCTGAACCATATTTTTTCATAACCTACCTTACAGAACTTGGTCCAGGGGATAAGACCATCTTGATTCCTTTGTGCTTTTGAGCCTGTTAGAATATGTATTATGGGTTATCATACAAATATCAGGAGAATCCCAATCAATCAATACTATTAGTGGAAGTATGCTAGTACCAAAAGCCATGTGGGTAATATTAAGACTCACCCAGGAGTTTGTCAGCCAGCATTCCAAGTTGTTCTTCATTTAATCCCCTTTTTGTGACAGATGAGAACTGCCAGCTTAGAACCTCTGATAACTGGCCCCAGGTTGCTGCAGGAGGACTCAGGAAGAACTTCAGATTCTACAGTGGACCAGGAGATGAAACCAAATACAAAGGAGAGAGCGGTTAGCAAAAATATTGTATCTCTGTGGTGTACTGTAAATAATGTTTACATGAAGCGTAGCTCCTGTATGTTACCTTAGGCTCTGAGGTCAGCATGTTGTACCACAGTATGGAGGCCCAGCCGCTGGGCAGCTGGCTGACGTTGGAGATAACCACGATGGGGAGTGAGATAGTCTAAAAGGTAAATCCAAGTTAAAGGAAATAAGGCCAGCTGTTAAGTAGTATAGACCTGATTCTATGTAATTCATCCAACTCACCTCTAGCTTGATATCCAGACCTGACTGATTGAGTTCAGATTCAAAGCAAAGGCAGTGCAACTCTTCTGTCACAATGAGAGGCCCCTGTAAAACATTCAAGCACTGGTGTTTAAAATTTGTCAGCTTCTCTTCCCCTTCTGAAAATGGAAATAAACCTTCTTTATTTCAAGAAGGTTTTCTTAAATGTTTTCTTAAACTACAGTATATTACCAGATACTGTTCTTATAATAGGGTTTTAGTCGGCACAATGCTGAAGGAAGTTTTTATTTTACGATTGTTTTGACATGATAATAGGATGCAGAGGCCAGGGAACAAGACATGTAGAGGAAAACCCACAGGAAGTGCACAGACAGTTGGCAGAACCGGGGCTCCAATCCCTGTAGCCAGAGGATACAATCCAGGAGCTCAGACCGCTACACCAACTCCGGCACAGTATTAATAATATCTATTTGAACTGAGTGTCTGACTACATGGTCAATGTAAGCCTATTACATAATCAAACTACTAGTTCACTTACCTCATTTGTTCTGTTGCCGGCTACTTTCTGTTCTTTCAGTTGCTATGTTGAGAGAAGACAAACTGTTGAGTGATGACAAGGAATGTCCAAATGGACATTGGAGACAAACCATTCTGATTTAGTTCACTCTATGCTTTTTAAATGCCTTACCAAATGGCGAAACTCTGCAGCCAAACTCCCATTTGATTCTTCCATGTTCATCACTTTTGTGTTGGTGCCCAATAAGTTGAATTTACGGAAACCTTTCTTTTCCGTAACGTCTCTGGGAAGAGAAAATAAAATGTGAATTTTCAGACGTTTTTTTTCACATAGTAAAAGCAAGAGTCGGGCATAACAATGCAAAAACATTAGGTTTTCCGGCTGTGACTCAACCTTCAGAACGAGGCAGGGCAAATTGGCAAAATGCGGCCCGTGATGTGGGACAGCAAGCAAAATCATCTAGTTACTCTCCAGGAACTCCTTGTGTCCAGATCGAGCACATTAAATCGCGGAGGTATATTTGGTGAATGCAATCATCTCGTACATGATCTGACTAAAGGCTTCCGCGTTGGATAAGCGGAGCGAAAAGAATTGGCGGCTCGGCGACATGTGATTGAATGAACCATGTGAGCGCCCCTCGCCATCCTACAGATCTGTCCAAGGAGTTGCGGAGCTGCCGAAAAGGCATGGTCAGTGGAAATTGGGAGGGAAAAAAATGGGGGGGATCTATCAACGGCTTACTTGTCAAAAACAGCTTTCACTTTGAGTTGATAGTTGAATTCCTGGAGCTTCACAAGAAATCTAGAGGGGAGGAAAAACAAATTGACAATCAACCAGGTCAGAACTGATGAACAAGTTGTACCGATTGAATGATCAAGAGATGCTGTTGAGTTGGTGCCTACCTGAGCTTAACAGTGAACTGCACCTGTGTCTTCAGCACCAGAGGTCTGTGTGGGTGTGTGGGCATACAGGGCTGTCTCTCTACCACCAAAGAGCTGAGGAGCACCACAAAGATACCACTGTAGAGACTACCAGTATATACTTAAGAGGCATTTAAGTGATACTATTTAAGATCAAATGGATAGACAAGTGTCACGTCACTCACTTTTGTAAAAGCTTCTGGAACAGTGTCAGCGCCCGCCCCTCTAGGAAGCCTTTCTGCATTGCAATTGGATCGTTCTCATAGGTATACTTCTGCTGTAGTTCCTGGAGTTTCTTCAGTTGCTGCCTCATCTGCTGCAAACTCTCTGCCACTGCTGTGAACCTACAAGAATAGATCAATAATAGTCCTTTTTTAGGATCAATACTATTCTTGTTGGCTTGACCATCCTAGAGCTTGTTCTAGTCTCCGCACCAATTCTGCAGTTGGTCCAGACAGGCATTGGGAGGCCCTCCGATACAGGAGCTCTGCTGCCTCTTCTTCCACTCTGGAAGTTCCTCTGAGATCATGTCAGACAGGACAGCCTCTGCCATGTTGAGCACATCCGACAACTGACCCACAACTTCCTGTAAAGGGCAGGAAATCGGGCCCATGGCCACAAATTACAGTTGTTATCTACTCTGAAAGTCTAGAATGAAAACCATATACTGTAGAAATGTTTTAGCTGTGTTTTATTTTAAGTAACCAGATTTTAAACATCATTGGGGATGAATATGTCTAGATGACGGAAACATGAAATGATGACACTGTACCATCTTTGACAGATGGGGTTAGAAGCTGGCTAGAACTTGAACTTTCCATATAGGCTGGCAACCAAACAGTTCCTAGAGCAAATGTTTCTGTGGATGTCACAAACGTTTGCACTTCTATTCAATCATTACTAACCTCTTCGTTGCATTATATTGAAGGCAGTGAGATTTTACAGCTAGATCTAGGCCTACGGTAGCCATCCAAACAAGTACTATCTAATAAAAATACAATAAATTAAATCTTCACATACAGTGCCCTCCACGATTATTGGAACCCCTAGTTTTGGTGAATTGGCATAGTGTCACAATGAAAGAATTACAAACAACCAACCTTTAATTGAAGTACATATATTCAGAATTATTTCAACAAAACCATGTGTGCCACGATTATTGGCAACCCTAGACATTGTTATGAACAACATGTTTCTGAAGCATTATTTCTATTTAGATCTTACTGTAAGTTAAGCATAGTGTTTCGGAAATTTCAGGCAGTCATCCATGACTTCCTGTTTCACTGGGGTACCAATAGGGGTTGACACATAGGCCGTATTTCCTTAATCAAACATCAACACCAGAAAAATCTAAGAACACACAAATCAAGTGAGTGAAATAGCTGTTCACCTGAAAGTAATACCCATATGTACTGTTAGGGCATTTCAAAAAATGTTCAAAGCAACTGGAACTGTTACAACCAATTTTATTGTCACCACACAGTGAGGAGGATGGTAAGAGACAAACAAAATCCCCAAAGATCACTGTTGGAGAGTTACAGAAGAGAGTATCATTTTTTTTTTTCAAAAATTTTAGTTTTGGAGACGGGTTATGACGTCTCCAAAACTACAATTTTTCTTCAAAACTACCAACAGCTGTTCATGTCTATACACCACAAACATAAGCTCCTGGGGTATACTAAACGCTACTGGGACTTTGACTGGAACCGAGTGCAATGGGTCAGATTAAATAAAAATCTTGCTTTATTGCAATAACCACTCAAGGTGGGTTTGGAGTAAAAAGCAGCTTTACAAACTGTTCTCATTAGTGGCAACAATTGGAGCTACATCTGCAGGTGTAGAAAGGAGCTTCTCCTGTTTAAAGCGGCTCAAGTCCTACACCCGTAACACAATGGGCCAAGGCCGTTTAAGCAGCCTAGCTCTACTGGCCATTGAGAGGACACTGGTCAAGTCACTGGAAAAGACGCCTAGTTGGTACGACAGGGACACAGAGCATTTTCTTGAAAAGGAACATAGGGCAGAATATACGTATAAATAAATGGCCAATTTTTAGCAGTTGGCTAGATGGTAAATACCAAGCTCTGAGAAATACATAAATTGTCAGATTTTTTTTTTAATATTTCAAAATATAATGTAATATAGAGTTTAACAGACCCATAAGATCTCCTTACCACTCTCTTGAACTTCAGTTTAAAAAACATATCACGAATCATCAGCTTCTCATTTTCCAGCTGTTTCGGGGTCAGCCCATTAATTTCATGTTCTAAGGTGGAAGAACGAATTACACTTTAGCTTACTGACCACAGTTTGGGTGACCTATTAAACATGTAGTATAAATCAGCTCACCTCTGTTCTTAAGAGTATTCACTCTAAAGTCATGCTCATCTTGAAGTTCTTCAAGGGACTTTATATTCTGATCCACTTCCTAGTAAAAAAACAAAGACAAATATTAGTCAGATTTCAAAATTAATTACAGACCTGACATACTGGACCTATACAACCAGGAAAAACGGTATGTGACAAAAGTGATAACTGACCTGAACCTTGATTTTAATTTCTTTGAGTTTGTTGTCCAGCTTCTGTTTCTCCAGAACCATGCTAGTCTGTGTGTCCTCTATATCAGCCTGAGAAGAACATGCCTTTTAGTGGCTTTAAAAATGTAAAGATTATAAAGGTGAACTTTATAATCCAATGCTATGCATTATCTGAAATAGCCAACAGCATGGATGTACAGCTCTGGAGAAAAATAAGAGACCACTGCTACGTTTTTATAAATCAACCCCACTGAAAATCTCTGGAAAGTGATCCTGAGGAAGATGCATGTTTAAAAGCCATTAAACAATGCTGAGAGAAGGGGCGTCACCAGACCTGGGCTTCCGGGGCTTTGGCCCCGGGTGTCTTTTATTTAGCCCTGAGTATTCTGTAAACTTCTGCATGCGCTGTATCAATTGCATTGGATAGCAGGACGATCGTCCACATCCATCAATTAATCTGAACAGGCACTGCGTTGTGGAACTTGAAACTAGTAGGCAGAGTCTAATTTGGTTTCTGTAAATCATTTTTGATTTGTCACAATAATAAAGGCATATCTAGGAGAATATAATTTTGTTCATTATTCTATAGGACAAGAAAAGAAAAACAAGATCCTGAGGTGGCTAATGAGTTCTAGAATGCATATTGATTTATGATATCGGGACAGTACAATATTCCAAAACCATATGGACATTCATTTTTGATATAATGATGTGAAAGACTGCACATCTACTATGTCTAGAGACATTTATCCTGCTCACACTGCGGATGCCAACGAACAATATCATAAACAAACAAATACTATACGTTTCATAAATGAATGTATGGCAATTCATATTGGTATTGCTACAGATGCAAACCAGTGGTTCATTCGACAAATTCAATATGTAAATGTAGCTTTACAACTTAATGTCTAAGTGGCATCTGTAGCAACATAACCATAGAGAAGCCTAAATTAATTAACTAAGCATGTGAATTTAAATGCAAACACTTATTCCTACTAGTAAATAAAATGTTTATCTTGTTTGCATGTGGTATGAGTGGGATATACACCTTTGTTCTGTACATTACCTTGGAAAAATGAACTTTTATTGCAATGTCCACAGAACGTCAGTTTTTATCCCTAAATTATTTCTAAATTGTTTAATTGACACTGCAGTCAAGCGTTGTCAAAGCATGGGTTTCATTTCAGTCATGTTTAAAAAATAGAATATATGATGTGGAATTAAAATAAATAGTTTTGTACTTGAATTGACACTAATAGGGTTTGTCATATTTCACATAATGCCCACAACATGTCAACAGATTTATCCCACAACACTTTCCCTGGCTGGCACTGACAATGCACAACTAAAATTGTCCTTTTTCTAATCACAATTTTTGTAGACAATCTCAGAAGATTATTTTGAGGTAAATTTATCAAATGTTTTCCTATCTTGAAAATCCACTGGTCTAGCAATAACAATATTATACATTTTCATAAAAGGAGCAAATATTTGATGAGTGTGCTGTTACCCCTGCTATAGGGTAACTAGCCCCCAGTGTTATTAACATTTATGGCAATGGCTGTGTTTCTACCCATAATTTAGACAATGACAAGCCTGGTTAGAACTAGCTAGGTATGCTAACTACAGTAGTACTTGCAGCAGTACTTACAGCCTGGCTAATAGGGTAACTAGCCAACCCCCATTTGAATGATAAACAACATTAAATCTAATCACTTCTGTAATACAGGTCCTTCTCAAGAAATTAGCATATTGTGATAAAGTTCATTATTTTCCATATTTCAGATAAAATATGCTAATTCTTTGAGATAGGAATTTTGGGTTTTAATGAGCTGTATGCCAAAATCATCAATATTAAAACAATAAATGACCTGAAATATTTCAGTTGGTGTGCAATAAATCTAAAATATATGAAAGTTTAATTTTTATCATTACATTATGGAAAATAATGAACTTTATCACAATATGCTAAGTTCTTGAGAATGACCTGTATGAGTGTAAACACTAGACATTTATTTCCCTTCATAATTATTTTGCCGAAACCTGGCTATGATCTACATTTAATGAAATCTCCAAAATATGCTTTTTTCTGCAATTACTTTTTTTTTTAAGGGGGCCAGATACCCCACTGAGGCAGGGTCAGCTTACTGAAAAATTCAATAGCTTTTTAGATGAATGACTTTGAAACCCCAATCTATGTTCAAATTGTTCAAAGAGGACACCAACATGTTGCACAGCTGTTGGAATTTCCCCCCAAAAGTCTAGAATCTGTTTAAATTTTTTGTTGATTGACTTCGAAAGCTCAAACGACTTTCAAATTGTTTAGAGAGGAATTTTACAAAAAGTTTTGCATTTTTATAAACATTTGAAATTTAAAAAATAGCTTTCTTTGTTGCATATCTTAGGAAATTCAAAAAAACATTTTTGGAAAGATCATAGGCTGTGCAACATGTAATTTTCCTCTCTCAACAATTTTAACATTATTAGAGGTTTCTAAGTCATTCAACAAAAAGCTATTGATTATTAGAAAATGTCTTAATGTTTATAAAAAGAAACAAAGGCTGTGCAACATGTGGGTGTCCTCTGAACAATTTGATAGTGTTTTTTTTGGTTTCTAAGCCACATGATTAAAAGCTATTGAATTAATAACTTTGAGGCATGTAATTTATTGACGGTCCCTAACCATAAGCAGGGTTATAGTGCCATAAGCATGGTTATAAATAAAGACCTGATCTCGGATTTTGAATATACGGTATCTCACAAAATTGATTAAACCCCTCACATTTTTGTAAATATAATTTAGAACATTTCATATGACAACACTGAAGAAATGACACTTTGCTACAATGTAAAGTAGTGAGTGTACAGCTTGTATAACAGTGTACATTTTGTATAACAGTAATAGTTTTGACATTTCACTTTTGTTGCCAGTGGTATAGACCTTAATGGCTGTGTGTTGAGTTATTTTGAAGGGAGAGCAAATTTACACTGTTATACAAGCTGTACACTCACTACTTTAAATTGTGGCATAGTGTCATTTCTTCACTGTTGTCACATTACGCTCGGGACCGGAGTGAATGAAATGGTGAACAACGCACAAAACCCAGTGTGCAAAACAAAAAAACACTGGGTTTTGTGCGTTTCGCACCATTCCATTCACTCCGGTCCCGAGCGTTATACGAGCCCGTCCTCCCCATTTAAGATCCACCGACCGCGGCTGCTATCAAATTGTAAAACCAGAGAGGATATTGATTGTGCAGTGGTCTCGTCATTCTTTTCAGAGCTGTAAAAACGTGTGGTGTTTTGGTTTAAAAAGGTCACCTCAATGCTTTTGGCATGAGCCAGAATCTTCTTCTCCTCATTCAGGTTTCTGGAAATGATCATGGCCATGTGAATAGGGTCTTCCTGAAAACGGTCCTGTAAAAGTGTGCACGTCACTCCAAGTCCTCCAAAACAAGTTAGTCATTCTAATTTCACATCAGGCGGGACAATATTGGACTATAGATGATTATAGTAACATTAAGGCTGAAGGAATTTATTTGTGTTCTTCTTATTATGTTTTGAACCAGGTTGTTAGAGATCTGAATGCTGACGGTCTGAAAGCTGGTACATATTATTAATCTCCTTTATACAGGGAAGACAAACTGAGATCAGAGTCTCTTTTACAGTTGTGCTATGAGATACAATGATATAAAATAATATTAACGACTACATCCGACTGCATATCTCAGATATGAGAAAATATTACTTTTAAGTCACATCCTCACAAATATGTCAAATCAGGTCTTGGAGTTGTACAGATATCCCACAATGGGTAATGCTGTAGGCCAACTCTTTCTGGGTTTTGGAGGTTAAATATTGAATAAGGTCCCACTGTAGTGATTCCTTTTGGCGACTTGTGCACTTGTGAGGTTTTCTGGTATGGACACACTAGAAAGTGGTGCTAAAATGGCAATATATTACAAACACACACAATGTCTTATTGCTCTTATAAACTAGTTACTAACACAATTTGGAGTAAAAAGGGATGTCATACCCCTGGTACACATTGTTATATAGCACGGCTTTCAGACAATCAGCATTTAGGATTCAAACTACCAGGTTTTTTGACATAATAATAATGATAAAATCAGTGTCATGCAGATGTCCAGACCACATGAACCTCTAAGACACTTACTTTAGTAGTCAATAATATACTGTAGACAGGAATATACTGGTTATGACACACCTTATCTCTCTGATTATATATTTATCACCTCACACAATGTCATTTATTGATTTGACCTGTTGCTCACTTATTCCCTTCTAGTTTGTACTTATTGTT
Source organism: Umbra pygmaea (assembly GCA_016801145.1). Lineage (NCBI taxonomy): Eukaryota > Metazoa > Chordata > Actinopteri > Esociformes > Umbridae > Umbra > Umbra pygmaea. The sequence continues at coordinate 2,805 of JACXGM010011438.1, read as the reverse complement.
GTCTTGCACTGTTATGACTTTGGCTAGGTCACCATTGCAAATGAGAATGGAATTTACATTGGCTTACCTGATCGAATAAAGGTAAACTTTCTTGTATTTTAAAGGGATGGCTGAGCAAATAGGTTTAGCATTTATGCTCAGAAAAATAGAGCCTTCACTTTGGTGGTCAGGGGATTAATACTAGGGATCTTTTGGACAACCCTTTGTACACCCATTTATATATATTTATATATGTTGATTACACATTCACCCATACACAAAACAACAAATCATGTTTTTTAATGGGTGAAATTACATGTAAAAGCAATCTACAGCTAACATAATTCCTGTTAAGGCCATTGGTAGTGTCCTAAAAATACATGACTGAGAGATTATTGTACCTGGAGATTTCTCTTGATCTTGCGGATGTTGTGTTGCAGCAGGAAGTTGTTTTCCAGGGCAAATCGGCTGTGCTGGTCATCCAGCTGTGCTAGTAGGTCATGGAAACGAACTGTGGCTAAGGAGTCCTGAACAGCCACATTTTCCCTACAGGATTTCACAGAGAAAGAGATGCAATTCAGTACTGTAAATTAAAATAGTGAACACATTATATTTTACCATCATTCAAAAAACGTTTTATTGAAGTGTACAGAATGACATAAAACATGTAATTACCAATCAATGCTCTCAATCCACTTGCTGAGGTACTGTCTGATGTCCATAGGGAAAGAGTCATCATATAGCTGGTCCACTTGCTCCAGGTATTTAGAATCCAGTTGTTGCAGCTGGCACCACTGGGCCATCTGATTGAGACAGAGTAACAGGATATTAGATAAGATATGAACACTACAACTGAAACAGCAACTGGAATAACTTGGATGAATGTAGCAACATGTCTAGTCATCTGGTAAACAATTTGTTACATTTGAGACAAATGTATAACTAATTTGAGACAAATGTATAACTAATATGCTTGTTGTTTACTAGTTACAACAATGCGAAATCTGGAAGTACTGGACAGCTGTACATTTCTTGAGCCCCATTCTAGAGTTTATATACATATAGATCTGGGACATGTTTGTTATTGGTTAACTTCATTTCCGGTTAATAAACAGTATCCGCAACATCACAGTAAATGGCCTGTTTCCAGAGACTGGAAGTATGTTAACGTTGAAAGTTAAATCAATTAGCATTGTGGATCCTCGTTCTCAAATTGTTGGTATGTAGACTGTCATCAACACTCACATTATAAACTGCCTTACCTTTTACCTTGAAGGTCGACAAGAAATCACGTTCAGATTTGATTAAATTCTGTTACGTTGTTACAGATCGGCTGCAAGGAGAAGTTCACAACAGTAAACAGCGATAAAAGATGTCTGACGAAGACGCCCACATATGGAAGAAACGTATTATCCAATTGGAGTTCAGGAAATGTCCTTAACATCCGCCCTTTCCTTCAATAACCAATCCAGATGACAGATGTCACGGACAGACAAAACCGGACTGGGCTGTTGCGACAGCTATGCAACCTCCCGTTATATATTTCACAATTTTTCATGATTTAATCAAACACATTTAAAAGTAAGATCTGTGTCGTTTTCCTTATCTTTGATTCATTGAACATGTTTGTATTTATTCACGGGGCGGAAATGTGACGCAAAAAGACCAAAGCACCCATTAACTATACTCTGGTGCAGTTCAGAAGCAGAGGATAAGTGACAACCCATTAGAACAGCCCAATTGTTTACCACGTGTTTTCAGGGAAACTGAAAGCATCTCTGCAGCAGGAACCCAACCTCCACAGAGCTACTTAACCCTTTACGGTCTAATGCTGGGTACACACTAAAATATTTTTTTAATCTTATAAGATTTTCAAATTGTGAGAGACCACAAACCTGAGGACAAAAAAATCCTAGATCTAACCGTTTTGGTCCTATAGTGTGCAGTGTGCCATGACAAAGATAGCACACCACAAACAAGCAGATTTTCATCCAATCCCGACTGTGAACACGCAACATATATCTCGAGACTTCAGAAAACGCATGACCAACTGTTCTCCTTGTCCAGTCTATTGTGGTAGGTTTTACACGACACGTTGTATAGGCTACAGGGTTAAAAATTAGCACAATTTACCAGCCAAATGCTGGTAAAATATGGAGATGCAGCCAAAAAACTATAGTAACCTGTTGAGTGGCTGGTAAAATTTGAACATTCAGTAGCCGTTTGGCTGGTTGATGAAAAAGTTAATTTTGAACCGTGGTTGTATAAACATTTGTCCTGTTGCCACAAATCGAGCTGATCCTCCATCTCTGCTGTCAAAATCAATTTAATTTTAAGATGCGCCATGACTGTGTTTGTTATGCTTGTCTCGGCTTGCTTTCTGATTGGATAGTTTCGTTTCATGTGATAATCTCCAGATCGTGCCTGAGTTTGTCCTCTGGGTTATGCCTGGCTCACACTCACACCAGAGCCGTTGAAAAACAGAGCTACGACCATAGACTGTAAAAAATATGGAACCGTGGTACACCCATATACTGTCTGGAGAGGTTTGGTCCGAAGTGGCTGTCATGGAAGACTTGGGGCCAAAATGCCATACCTTAGACATGGAAAAAAGGCCAAGTGACATGATGAGCCGCTTTCCGACCGCAGGGATTTTTGCAGTTCCTAGAACTTAACGTTCCTATAACCATTTTTTTCTCGTGTTCCGATAGAAGAAATTGCGGGATTATTTAGTTCCTCGCACTGCCGTTCCTATAACCTTTTTAGCTCCTACTCCAGAGCAGGGTCTTTCCATTTTCCCTTTTCCCAGGTCCACGTTGATTGGTC
>JACXGM010011437.1:0-24983 GCA_016801145.1 Umbra pygmaea | reverse complement strand
ATATGCTAATTCTTTGAGATAGGAATTTTGGGTTTTCATGAGCTGTATGCCAAAATCATCAGTATTAAAACAATAAATGACCTGAAATATTTCAGTTGGTGTGCAATGAATCTAAAATATATGAAAGTTTAATTTTTATCATTACATTATGGAAAATAATTAACTTTATCACAATATGCTAATTTCTTGAGAAGGACCAAGAATACACACAAATACATATAAATACAGTGCCTTGCATTTCCACATTTTGTTGTGTGACAACGTGGAATTAAATAGGATTTTATTGGGATTCGTTTGCTTTACAAAACATACCGAACACTTTGAAGATGCAAAATATTTTATGTGACACAAAAAACAGACATTTGTTGGCAACATAAGTACTCACTCCCCTTGCTATGAAACCACACAATATGCTCTGGTGCAACCAATTGTTGTCAGAATTCAAATAATTGAAGACCTAGGAGTTCTGGAGAAGCACCAAACAGGGTTATAAAAAGAAATATCTCAAACTTTGAACATCTACCGGGGCATTAAAAAATTGAAAGAATATGGCACAACCGCGACTGCCTAGAGAAGGCTGTCCACCAAATCTCAGTGACCGGGTAAGGAAGTCATTAATCAGAGAAACAACCAGTCCAAAAATCACGCAGAAGCCCTAAGTCCAGGCCAGCCCACTCCTCAATTCACCCCAGAGACACTGAGTATCCATGGGCGAGACATAATTGTAGCATTTATCCAATGAGCGTCTAGTTTCGAAGCATTGAAAAAAACTGTTCAAAGCAGCCCCATCGAAGTTCATGGATGCCAGGCTTCATGTGACGCTATGTGAATGTATGAGAAGGAAATCGAGTCAGTCGACCAGCTATATGTAGCTGATTCTGAACGCACTCATCTTCGAGATGAATGTGTTCTAACGCTTTTTTAGTCAATAAAGTGTTAACACAATAGTACATATTTGACCATAAATCTTTTAACATTTAGGGGAAGCCGAGCTTCCCTTGCAGTCTTAAAGAAATTGCACCTGGAAACAACCAAGAGGCCAATGGTAACTCTGAAGATGCTGGACAGATCCGCAGTTGAGGTGGAAGAAACTGTCAATGGGACATCTGTAATCTGGACGCTCAAAAAAGATGGAATTCATGGACGTGTGGCGAGGAGAAAGCCATTGCTGGAAATAAATACATATTAAAAGTTTATCTGGTCTGATGAGACCAAAGTTTAACTTATTGGCCTCAGTGCAAAACACTACTGTATGTTTTGTGTAAAGCCAAAATTGCTCATCAACCTGAGAACACCATCCCTATGGTAAAGAATGGTGGTGGCAGCATCATGTTGTGGGGATGCTATTCATCAGCAGGGACTGGACAACTGATCAGGGTTGAGGGCAAATTGGATGGAGCCAAATACAAGGCAATTCTAGAGGAAAACCTGTCTTACACGTGAGACATGTGATACTGAGGCAGAGGTTTGCTTTCCACCAGGGTAATGACCCTAAACACACAGCCAAATCTACAATGGTGTGGTTTAAAACAAGAACCTGAATATCTTAGAATGGCCTAGTCAAAGCTCAGACCTCAATCCAATTGAGAATCTCTGGACTAAATGAAACTTTTGTGTCACAATAAAATAAAAATGTGTTGCACCTTCAAACTGTATGTTGAGTTAAACAAATTGTAAAAATCCCAATACAATCCTAATTAATTCCAGGTTGACACTATAACAAATGAGAAAGCAAATACTTACGCAAGGCACTGTAGGCACTTAACTATAATAACTGTTATATTAACCATTATTTCCTAGAATTTATCATTTGTTCACAACATCACTTTCCATTCAGAGACTGTCCATTTGCTGTCCTCCATGTATGCCTCAACTGGAGAGAGATTTGGCATCACCAAAACAGTAACTGCGTATGGCAACCCGGCCATGGAGCACTTGCGGTTGAAATCAATTACTTTTCCATGGTAAGACCACTAGCTATTTTGTATTTGCCTGCTCAAAGACATGGTTTGAGGATGGCAGAAAATAAAAAAGGATGATTCATTGATATTGTGGGATGATAGCAATGTAGAACAACATTTAATTCTTTATTAATATCTGTTGCTAGGTCTGTGTTCTCCATTTGGGTATTCCTGACTGAACCCTGTCAACAACATTTTTGTGCTGTCTTTCATCACATAGACTCAAAAAATAACTATGCTACACCCACTTTGTTTCTTGTGAATTCAGGTAACTAAATCAGAACTTCCCTTCTAACTTCTCATATAATTGGGGTGACTATTTATGCATTTTGTGATGAAAGTATCAATGTCTGATGTACAGTTTCAATCAAAATTATTCAACCCCAATTTCAAATCAGGTTAATTTTCAAAATGTACAGACTATTTTGCAATGAACAAATCAAACAAGCAATTGAAATACAATGAATGCTCAACACAATGAATGCATCAATTGGTGTCTTCAAATCCAACTAAATATGCAAGTCATGAGTTCTCCACTCTCAAAATTAGTCGTCAACCCCCTGAATAGAATCCCTCACAACAGCACAAAAATGCAAAACATGTGTTGTCTCAAGCATACCTGATGCAACTAATCAAGGGCTTCATTAGTTGCACCAGGTGTGCTTGAGCTGGAACACATGAAATACCTGAACTGGCGAAGGTGTTTGTCGAGTGTCACGTTGGACTGCGTGTGGAAAAAATTGTCAACTCAAATAATGGTTTAAAAACTTAGAGGAAATCATCACCCTTCACAAACAAGGAAAAGGATACAAAAAATTACAGAAGGCACCGAATGTTGCCAGAGACACTGTTGGAATCATAGTTTGCAAGTTCAAAAGTAAGGGAACGGTGGTTACACTACCTGGATGGGGCAGAAACAGGAAGCTCCAACCGGCTCCAACCGGATTTCTGAGATGTAAGTAATCAGTAATGCTCTGATTTGCATCCTCTAGCATAGGAAACTGCCGTGTGTGGAAAGCAAAATTGATTCATTGAAGTATCAGGAGATCCTAGGAGAGAATGTCATACCATCTGTGAGGAAGCTGAAGCTTGGGCGTCATTGGAACTTCAAGAGGTCAATGATCCCAAGCATAACTTAAAATCCACCAAATTGGAGAATTTAAACTCAAGAATGTTGGTTAACTGGAGCTAAGATTCCTCAGAAACGCTGTCAGAGGCCCGTGTCTGGCCATGCATCTCATTTGCAGCAGGTCATAACAGCAAAAGGGTGTTCTACTAAGTACTGAAGATGCTTGCAATGAAGGGGTTGATTATTGAGACTGGAGAGGTGATCATCAGTTGCATTTGCAGTTACATTTGAAATCAATTTAAATTGCTTTTGTTTGATTTGTTCATTGCAAAATGCTGAAAGTCTGTACATTGTGACTTTATTGTACATTGTTTAAATCATTGAGAACAAAATGACGTAACAACAATCAATGAAAACCAATATCACCAACCAAATGAGGGCTGGAATCAAACTCACACCAAAAATAAAAATACAAATTTGATATAAAAGGCTGTTCCAACTTGTGTGAATTTCATCACAGCAACTCATAATGTGACTCAGTAGTCTGTTTGGCCGCCATGTGCCTGTATGCAAATGCAACAACATCTGGGCATGCTCCTGATTAGATGGTGGATGGTGTCCTGGGGGATCTCCTACCAGACCTGGATCAGGGCATCAGTGAGTTCCTGGACAGTCTTTGGCACTACTTGGACGCGGCAGATGCACTGATACATAATGTTCTAGAGGTTCACTCAATTTGATCCACGTCTGGGGAACGTGAGGGCCAGTCAATGGCATCAAAGCATTTGTCATCCAGGAACAGCCTACACACTCTGGCCACATGAGACTGGGCATTGTCCTGCACCAGGAAGAACCCATGGCCCAATGCACCAGCGTATGGTCTGAGGATTTCATCCCGGTACTTAAGAGCAGCCAGGGTACCGTTGGCTAGCACATGGACGTCTGTGTGACCCTCCAAGGACACGTCTCCCCAGACCATCACTGACCCACCACCAAACCAGTCATGTTGGATGATTTTGCAGGCAGCATAGCATTCATCACAGCATCTCCAGACTCTTTCACATCTGTCACATGCTTAGTGTGAACTTGCTCTCATCTGTGAATAGAACAGGATGCCAATGGCTATGAGTACAGGTCCCACTAGAAGACGTTGGGCACTCATGCCACCCTCATGGAGTCTGTTTCTGACAGTCTGGTCAGAAACACGCAAACCAGTAGCCAGCTGGAGGTCATTATATAGGGCTTTGGCTGTGCTCCATTTGTTCCTTCTTACACAAAGGAGCAGATTCCGGTCCTGCTGCTGGGCTGATGCCCTTCTACGGCCCTGTCCAGGTCTCCTTGTGTAACGGCCCGTCTCCTGATATCTCCTCCATGCTCTTGAGACTGTACTGGGATACACAGCAAACTTTGCCACGGCACGTATGAATGTGCCTTCCTTGGGGAGCTGGACTACCTGTGCAACCTGAACAGGTAACCCCTCATGCTAGCAGTAGTGACGAGGAGACTAACAAAGCACGAAACTGAAGAACAATCAGTCAGGAAGGATAAGGAGAGGACAATTGTCTGTGGCCACCTGCAAAACCATTCCCTGTTTGGGGGTTGTCTTGCTGTTGCCTCTCCAGTATACCTGTTGTCACTTTCATTTGCACCAAAATATTGATTCACAATCGTTAATGCTTTCTAATTGGACATATTGATATCCCTGAAGTTTAATTGACAGTTATACTGTGATGATTGCATGTTCCCTTACCTTTTCTGAGCTGTGTATATCATAAAAGTGACCTGTGCCACATTAGGTGCTTTTATTGCAAGATGCATAATATTTTGACGAGTAGCTGCCCCTCCACTAAATGGTCAAACGCTCAGTTCATACTAATCCATTAGATGTGTCTGATCTTTGGTTTAAGCCTGTGTGAATGCTGCCTTCTCTGTTGATAGGACATTTGCATGTTCAGTTGCATGGTGAGTCTGAGAAGTCTTCAGCATTCCTCAGTCCATTCCAGGTGCCACTGGGACAGTGGTGCCACATCAATATTGAGCTGCGAGGCACAACAGTCAGTATAACAACAGCCAACAGTAGAAAACAGTTTTTATTGTCAACCCCACATTTCAGGAGTCAAACCAATTTAATACTGCAACAATATCATATAATACTCTTGTCTGTATTTATTTTAGGTGAATGTCACTACAGTGTGCATAAATGGGCAGCAGCATTCGGTTGAAACTACAGAGCACATGTAAGGATTACATGTTGATTTAGATACAGTATATATTTAGTTATTTCATTTTATTAAAATAATGGTATTTTTATTTTAATGTTGAACTGTTTCAGACTGAGAGATCCCTTAAAGCTGGATGATACAGATGGCTACTTTGTGATCGGGGGAAGTCAATTCAAGGAAGGAATTAAGGGATATTTTGGACCTTTGGTGTACTATCGTAACAGAATCCCCACAGTCATGCCGGTAAGTCACAGCCAGACACATCTAAAACCCCTCTGTCATTAAACATCACATTTTACGCCCTACAGCTGGTGTAGTTTGTTAAGTCGCTGCTTCTTAAAACAACTACGTCATGGTGGCTATGGGTTTGATCCCGGTCACAGCATTTCCAACTATACCCAGAGCACAGCACGGAGCAGGCCAAATTGGCACAGCCTGGAGTAAGGGAGTAGTACAAGCTACTAGCTTACCTTGCACGTTGCTTGCAAGTCCTTCTTCTTCTTCTGCAGATCGGGCGCCTGTGATTTAAATCGTGAAAGTATAGTAGTAGAATGTGTAATAATTTTACGCATTTACTGACTAAAGGCTTTTGTGTTGAATGAGCTGTGTTCTCTTGCAACTGCTGAGGAGTTGCTAACAAGAAGCAGCGTCAAGAAGAATTAGACACCAATTGATAAGATTAGATGAAACTTTGTCAGAGCACGGAGAAGAGAACCATCGCTCCGAATGTAGTTAATATCTAACCCAGATAGTGCAAATAGCAGTATATTTGCAATAATAGTGCAGATGATATGGAAGAAATATACAGTATATACTAGTATATATTTTAAGTGTATATACACATGTCATTGTCAAGAGTTTGAGTTCAGTAAACTGTCAATGAAGGGTGATGGGCGGAGTGTTACCATCAAGTTTTTGTTCAGCAGAGTAACAGTCGCAAGGAAGTAGCTATTTCGCAGCCTACTTCTCCTGCCACCCAGTCTTCTGTACCACCTCCTGGATGGGAGGAGGGAAAACACTCTGTGGTTGGGGTGGAAGGGTCCCTGATGATCCCGTGTGTCCTCCACAGACACTGCTTCCGCTGAATGCCCTCAATGTAGGGGAGCTTGCCACTGATGATGTACTGGGCGGTTTTTACCACCCATTGCAGGGCCTACCGAAATGCAGCAGTCGCCATACCACACTGTGCTGCAGTTAGTCAGGATGCAGCAGTCGCCATACCACACTGTGATGCAGTTAGTCATGATGCAGCAGTCGCCATACCACACTGTGATGCAGTTAGTCATGATGCAGCAGTCGCCATACCACACTGTGATGCAGTTAGTCAGGATGCAGCAGTCGCCAGACCACACTGTGATGCAGTTAGTCATGATGCAGCAGTCGCCATACCACAGTGTGATGCAGTTAGTCATGATGCAGCAGTCACCATACCACACTGTGATGCAGTTAGTCATGATGCAGCAGTCGCCAGACCACACTGTGATGCAGTTAGTCAGGATGCGCTCAATGGTACAGCGATAGAAGTTGACGAGGATCTGATGAGACGGTTGTGCTTTCTTCAGCCTTCTTAGAAAGTAGAGTTGCTGCTGCCCCATCTTCAATTAATCAGTCAATCAATCAAATGTAACAGCAGATGTCACAAAGTGCGTTGACAGATACCTGGCATAAAACCCCCAAGCGCAAGCAACACAATGGATGCACTGTGGCTAGGAAATACTCCCTAGTAGGTGGAGCCTAGGAAGAAACCTAGAAATCTTGACCATGAGGGAAGTGTTGGGGGTCCAAGAGAGGTCCTCAGATGTGGACTCCCAGAAATTTAAAGCTGGTGACACTCCACCTCAGAACCATTTATGTAAATGTGTGTGTGTGCAGTGTTTGGACTTCCTGTAATCCATAATGAACTCTTTGTTTTCATGGTGTTGAGACTTCCTCCCTGTAGGCCGATTTATTGTTGTTGCTGATCTCGCCTTTCACAGAGGTGTCATATGCGAACTTGATGATGGTGTTAGATACTGTCGATACAGAGGCAGGCAGGCAGTCGTGGGTGAAGAGGGAGTGGAGGAGAGGACTCAGCACACCACCTTGTGGATATCTGGTATTCTACAAAGACGGTGGCACATGCACAATGTGAAGCTATGCATCTCCCTAGATTTCTTAAATTATTAGTTAATGATTTATTAATTTACAATCTATTTTTCTAATTACTGCCTTGTGAACATTTCATAAATCCTACAAGCACTCATGGACATTGGATTACAATAAATATTTAGCTTATTCGATGACTCACAGCTCCTCCAAGCAATGCTAAATCACTGCAGTCATCTGAACACTATTCATCGAATGAAACGCCCGATGGCAGCGTGGAGACCTTAAACAAGGAGAGGAAAGCAAGGAGGTCTTTGGGTTAGGCAAAAACAGATAGACAGGGGAAGATCAAAGTAAAAATAAAATAAAAAAATGACATGTATTATTTGTATTCTCTTTTCTCCCACAGTCTGAGGTTGTTGTTCCAGATAATATTAGGAGTCTGAATTTGACTGGATGGCTACAGTCCTGTCAGGAGTTTCAGCTGGAGCTTCATGTCAAATTGACTGGCTATTTACAGAGTGCCAGAGAGAAACAAGAGTCTGGTAATAACATGCAATTTCCACTAGAGGGCATGATGGTGTATTAAATACTAGCTCACTAAGCTGGTGTAACTGTCAGAACTGACAGCATCTTTGTTTATTCCAGAGAACTGTATGGAGGCTTATCATGAGCGAACATTTAAAGATCCTCTGACTGTAACACCACAGTGTAAACCCTGGGAGACTCCCTCAGCCCCTCACAGACGCTTTGCAGTGCAACTGGCCCAGATCTTGTCTTCTAAGCATGGTTTGAACTGGCCTGATGATGAGTGATCTACATCTATTCTAACCTGCAAACAAAACAATTTAATAAACTGTATGTTTTCCACTCAGGTGCCAGGAAGGTTGATCTGTTATCAGTGGGCAGGACTTTGTACTCCTTGTCTCTGCGTAAGCTGGGTAAAGAAGGCAGCAGATCCACTAGAGTAGCTAACAGGGTAATGCCCCTGTTGCTGCAAGCTGGTTGTCTGGGGAACAACAGAGCTTTACACTTGACATCTGTGCTCTACAGCTCTGGTCTGGGAGTGGAGAGACAGCCGAAAAAGGTGGATGAATGAGTGGCCACATCCAGACTAATTAGATTATTGGGAAAACTTCAGGTCCTTTATTTCTTTAATACTATCTACTTTCATGTGTCCTCCAGGCATGGCTCATGTCTCTCCTTTCAGCCCAGAATGACTGGAGGCTGGCCCTGCTGCGTCTTGGACACCTGCACCAGCTGGGTGATCATGATATCCCCCCTGACGTCGACCTGGCCTATGCTTACTACTCTAACATTGCCAAGCAGACTTCCTTCGACCAGCACAACCCTTCGCCACAGCAGGTACAGCGTTCTCATTTAATCTTGACCCTTTTCATTAAATGAATCTGAGTGTTCCTTCTATTTAGTTGATTTTACCTGTTATGTCTGAATTGTAGAAATATGTTGAACCGATTTACCTGAACAATGAGGAGCTGCTGGGGCTCCAAACGAACGAGAACCATGATATCTTTCAGTGGTTAAAACTCCAAGCACGCAATGGAGCCGCAGACGCAGAGGTACTATGTCTGTCTGAATGTTTTCAGTGTTAAACATCATCTCAAAAGGTCTTCCAAGCATGATGACATGCAATAATGGTTTTGCCTCTCTTCCTTAGCAAGCAGTTGCCCGAATGCTGTTCTGGGGCCAGCAAGGTGTGTCTCCGGACATCCAGACTGCTGTCAGACACTACGAGAGAGGAGCTGTCCGTCTCAGAGACCCAGCGTCCATGTACGACTATGCCATAGTCCTTATGCAGGTCAGGCTTCAGAATCAGTCCACGATTAGTGGCAGGAGCAATGTTTATCTGATTTTGACATTGTATTTCTTTCAAGGGCCAAGGGGTTAAAAAAGATATCCCAAGGGCAGTGAATTTACTGAAGAAAGCAGTCGAGCAGGTACAACATATAGCTGTCATGTATGAAATGACTATGGTGTCATAAAAACACTTTATCTTGGCCAGAGCTCATCATGCCATTCTCTACCGAAGGGTTTTATCCCAGCAATCACTGCTCTCGGCTGGTACTATGAGCACTTTGAGAAGGACTACAAGCAGGCAGTGGAGCTGTGGGAAAAGGCTGATGAACAAGGTAGCGCTGACGCTGCCATGAATCTGGGTGCCATGTACTCTGAAGGCCTGTATCCAGGGAAGGCAGCAGACAAGGTCAGGACAAATAAGAACATGCCCCGTCCATCACCTACAGTACACTGCAAAAGCTATACATTTGAACAAGCCTAATTATTGTGTATTTGTCTATATAAATATTTTATTTTAAGAATGATTTACTTATTATCTTGCACTATTTACCTTGTTTTTGTCTTATTTTAAGATATGTTACTAAGTTAAATCATCTCAGTGAACTGGCTGATAATTTTGCTTACTTTAAGCACATTCCATCTTAATTTAGGTACCTATTTTCTTGTTTTTGAAGGTCTGTTTTTGCAGTGTAAAACTTGTACACACTTATCGTGATCAATAGGCTTTAACTAATACCTAGCTATTTAGCAGACACTCATTTAGCAACAGCAGTATATACAATTGTGGTCAAAAGTATTGGTCTCCACAAAGTTTGCTGCTTTAGTGTTCTTAGATGTTTTTGTCAGAAGGTACTATATAGTATACTGAAGTATAATTACAAGGTCTGGGGAGTTTCCTGGCATTTCATTTTTTTTTTCCTTGAGCCACTTAGTTATCACTTTTGCCTTATGGCAAGGTGCTCCATCATGTTGGAAAAGGCATTGGTTGTCACCAAACTGTTCTTGGATGGTTGGGAGAAGTTGCTCTCTGAGGATGTGTTGGTACTATTGTTTATTCATGGCTGTGTTCTTAGCAAAATTGTGAGTGAGCCCACTCCCTTGGCTGAGAAGCAACCCCACACATACTTTCATGATGCTTTACTGTTGGCATGACACAGGACTGATGGTAGCGCTCACCTTGTCTTCTCCAGACAAGGTGTTTTCCGGAAGGCCCAAACAGCTGGAAAGGGGATTCATCAGAGAAAATGACTCTACCCCAGTCCTCAGCAGACCAATCCCTGTACCTTTTGCATAATATCAGTCTGTCCCTGATGTTTTTCCTGGAGAGAAGTGACTTCTGGTCCCCTGATCCCATAGCTGAATCAACTTTGCACCCTGACGCTTTCTTTACAACAATTGAACCTTTCTCCACTAAGTTCTAGATGATTTGATAAATGGTTGATTTAGGTGCAATCTTACTAGCAGCAATATCATTGCCTGTGAAGCCCTTTTTGTGAAAAGCAATGATGACGGCATGTTTTTCCTTACAGGTAACCATGGTTGACAGAGGACGAACAATGATTTCAAGCACCCTCCTTTTAAAGCTTCCAGTCTGTTATTCTAACTCAATCAGCATGACAGAGTGATCTCCACCCTTCTCCTCATCAACAGTCTCACCTGTGTTAACGAGACAATCACTGACATGATGGCAGCTGGTCCTGTTGTGGCAGGGCTGAAATTCAATGGAAATGTTTTTTAGGATTAAGTTGGCAAAGAGGGACTTTGCAATTCATTGCAATTCATCTGATCACTCTTCCTATTATTAATCAACACTGAAGTAGCAGACTTTGTGAAAATTAGTATTTGTGACCTTCTCAAAACTTTTGACCACGACTTTACAGTGACAATCCCTGGAGCAATTTAGGCTGAAGTGGCTAGCTCAAAAACACGACCGGGAATTTAGCAGACAAACTCCCAACCACAAGTCTGAGCCACGTTTTATTGCAAAAAAACAACAACATGCATTTTTGCTTTCTTCAGTTCATAGCCTATACCTACTACCTGAAGTCTGCGCAGAGAGGAAATATAGATGGCTCCATTCAGCTGGCTAATGTATGGACCACAGGGATGCCTGGACGAGTCAGCAGACGTCCTGCAGATGCTGTGTTGTTAGTTAATAAATTATAGTATTCATCATCTTTTTTAAACTGTATTAAAACTTGCTTTGTTACTGCCTGTTGATCAGCCACTCTTTTCCCCTCAGATGGTCTAAGTGGACAGCGGAGCACAACGGTCACTTAGGACTGGTCCTGAGGAAGGCCCTGGAGTCCTATTTCAAAGGAGATAGGTGACAATCTCTTATTTTTCCAACTTACTTGTCACTGCTAACTTAGCATTGCTAACTGTTTAGACTGTGTTGAATTAACGCCCCTGTTGTTTTGTAGCTTCATGGCACTGTTGTACTATCTGATGGCAGCAGAGTCTGGATTCGCAGCCGCCCAGTTTAATGTGGCATACTTATGCGAGCAAAACCCTGTGAGTCCGATTGGGAAAATGTACACATTCTTCCTTTTTACATCAATGAATAACTACAGTGCTGCATATAAATCGGAGCATTACATCCATTAACCATGTTTTCAATAATTTTCAACAGAGAGGTTTCCTGAATTCCACGTTTGCGGCGCAATGTATGAAGCGATACTATAACCTAACAATCCAGTCTCAGGTGCCGGATCCCTATGGTAAGTTATCTTTCACATGAACAATCCGTATGTAATTGTGATTTTCTAAAAGTGATATAATTACTATTATTATCACTGTTGTTACTATGCCAGCCCTGATCCGGATGGGTGACTTGCTGTATGATAGCCCTGAGCGGACTAGAAGAGATGTTGTTGAAGCAGCAGAGATGTACAAACAGGCAGCACTAAGGAATGACCCTCAGGTAGGCCAGCTGTTTTATTTTAACCCCATTTTTCTCCCCACCCAATTGGTTGTGTCCAATTCCCCAACCTTGTCTCTGTCGCAACTCTTCAAGTGCAGGATGGTTGAAGATCAATCGGTTTCTCCAAGCTTTGCATTGCCAGGCCGGTCTGATTGTCACACTGTTCATTCAAAATATAAGACACTACACGCTTGGAGAGGCTACACTTTCTTCAACTATACAATTAATTCAGATGCACGACCTACACTAGAAGTTAAACAGTGGGACGTGATAAGTTATTCCTATGTGATTACCCTCCCATTCACTCCCTGGCTGGCGGTTTACTAATTTGCACCACCCCATGCTAGATCTCCAGGCATCATCGCAATGCTTTGACCAGGCTACCAACCCTGGTCACTGTCATGCAGTTGTGCTGTGAGTCAGAGGTTTAAGGTCAGAATTTCGCTTAAACAGAAAAACAGGTGTAGTGGATGATCTCTATGACAACAGGGTGATAGCTTCTCTAATGAATGTTCCACCTTCACAAACAAAAGTTAACAGGGTTTGAAATGACTTATGACTCTTAATGAACCAATAAAAAATATATATAACCAGTGTAAATATAGTAGAATTTTTAATTTAGTGTCCCCTCCCATTTTTCCCAGTAAATGTTGGTGTGTGTCAATTTAATTCATTTCAGATGCTACTGTTTTGTTTAATGTTTTTTATTTATATGTTTATTAACAGAACAGTGGGAAGCAGATAGGATCCATGTACCTGTGTAGGGGGAAACAGAGTGGAAAGGCACAGACAACTAAAGACTGTTAAATGACTAGTCTAGTTACTAGCTTCTACTGTAGGTCTGCTGTTAGCTAGCAGTGTATTTGGCTTCAAAACTGTGCAGATAGCTAGCAAGTGTAATGTTAAAAATGTGACTCTTTTTATACATAACGATGGGTGTCTAGCAGGGATGTTTCTAGCAGGGGGACTACACATTCGCCTAGCAACACTATATTATGCCGGCAACACAAACTCTGAAATTACTTTTCAAAATAATAGCACTCAATTCATTACAATAATTGTTAATTCATTTTGTTGCTGAAATTAGTCTATTGTTGGATAAAACAGACTCTAGTGGAGGTTTTTCAAATGTAATTATGTTTTCACGAGACATTGACAATATATTCAATCTAAATCTGTGTTCAACGTATTTGTTATTGTTTTTAATGAAACTTGTTATAAAAAAATGTTAAATGTTTTATTTTGCAATCACATACTCTTATTGTTTCTTTACACACAATACAATTGCATTTACTTACAATTCACTTATTAAAGGAAAAATCAGAGTTTGTGTCGCCGGCATAATATACTGTTGCCATGTGAACGTGTTAGCCCCACTGCTAGAAATGCCCTGGTGTCTAGGCTGATGCTACGTCATGATCTTCTAATGTTCATATTGAACGTTATTCGAGTGTTCAATTTAGTTCCCTACAAAGTAATTGACCCTCTCATACGTTCATATTGGACATTTTTCGGTTTTACAAAATAGTTCCCTCAGAACGTATTTAATGTGATTTAGGGCTGGTCTAGTTAATGCAATCTTTCTAGAGGATCAGCTAATTTTGTACAGTAAGTACTTACAGAGAGATCAACATAATGTAAGCATTTACACAGTGGTGTAACTAAAAACAATTAGCCCTTCTCACAGAAATTGAAGTGAGGCCCCAACCATGTAGCATTAAAAAATTGACTATTAGATTTCAATGCTTGCCCTAGGCCTGTCACTGCCTAGTTAGCCATCAATGTAATCAGTGATCAGAACTATAATCAGAATAAATTTACTCATCACTTATATTATCAATAAAACTGTAGAGTAATGAATGACACTGATAGGGAATGTTCGGAAATAGCAGCAGCAGCAAAAAATGTATAGTATAGACAGTGATGTTAGTTACCAGCAGAGAAGCAAGATATTAGCCTTTTATATACACAAGGATGTGAGCCATTTCAGCTAATAATGAGTAGTCTTATGGCTTATGATCAGAACATGTCCTTTAGCAGAGGTGCGGAATGTTTTCGGTACAGAACAAAAATTATTGTGTAAACAATTATTATAGAGAAGTTAGTTATATTGGCAAAAGATGGGTACATGTCTGCGGCTACAGACACCTATCACTCTTCACTTCTCATCTTCCCAATCAGATTCTGCTGATAAGGACAGATTGTTATTTCAGTAATATACAATCTGTTTTAGGCAAAGTAGTGTGGTTCAGCCATTTTTTCCACTTATAACATACAGTTTTTGAAAGTGCATTGCCAAATAGTCTACAATGTTTACTTTCCATTTGAGCAAAACTAATGTTTTCCCGAAATGTAGACTAAAGGTTTTTTTATGAAATATGCACATGTATGTTATCTTACTCGCTTTATAAATATGTCTGAGATAAATCACAATAACAGGCAAGACACTAACTTTTTGCGATAT
The DNA here is from genome assembly GCA_016801145.1 of Umbra pygmaea. NCBI lineage: Eukaryota > Metazoa > Chordata > Actinopteri > Esociformes > Umbridae > Umbra > Umbra pygmaea. The sequence goes on along the minus strand of JACXGM010011437.1, from coordinate 10,441 downwards.
AAAGTCCTGTTTTGACTATAGAAGAAGCTGGAGGATTTTCACATGTTGATAATCACCCCCACTTACTAAGTATATCTGTTCCTTTTTGAGTTTGGCTCACAAATTTGCGAAGCGCCAACAGTGATTACAATGTTGATTATGATATGCACAACGGCAATAGCTAAATATAGATTTTTCAAACCAATTTGACATTCACCATTTAAAATACAGACATTTCTTTTAATGTGTTTGGACTCAAACATTTAAATTGCCTTATTTGCAGCAGTTCCAGGTGTAGCCTTGATAGCCTATACCCATTGCTGATTTCCAATTTTCTTTATTTGGTAGTTTCTGCATTCTAGCCTTATATACTAATATCAAACAAATTTTGGCCCACTTGTGTGTGTCTCCACATGCATTTACAGGGCTGGTACAGTCTTGGCAGGCTTGTTCAAGATGAGCAGGGATTACCATTGCACGTACTGTCTGAACTTGGCCTGACACAGCATTACATGGCAGATAAAGATGAGCAGGCAACTGTACTCTTTCGCAGGTATGTGCGGTAGGATGAGACACCATTAACAATATGCCAAATGCCATGCATCCTACCTGAGAGTGTCATGGTTTATTATTGTCAACTGGTTAGGCTGTGCTCACTGTAAAATACATTTCCGTAGGTGCAGAGACTCGGATGACACATCAGATTCATACCTACCATGCAGCCTTGCCATATTTCATTCATATCTACAGTCTTTCCAAAGGAACTACAGTGCTATTATCAAGGTGTGTGTGTGTGTGTGTGTGTGTGGTTTTCGGAACCATAAGACGTGTGTGCTTTAACTACAGCATGTCTCTGTTGTTATTAATACTGGACTGTCCTCACTCTCCCTCAGGTCTCTGTATCTGTAGCAGTGCCACCAATTCTCTTTATCATCCTCAGAGTTTTCAGGGGGCGTGGCTTCGTGTCATTTTATCACTAGAGCCAATAAGTCATCATCACTGAGGACAACGACACAACTGTATGAAGGCCAATTCACAGGAAGCACTTTTTTGCACATGTATTTTCCAATTTTACTGAGGTTGTTTTATCACTCGTGTAAACTTTGTTTTGTCCAGAATGGAGAAAGAACAGTATCCTAAAATTCATATATTAAATACTACTTACTGTATGACCATGGTTTACAAAACTGTATTTTGTTTGAGCAGTATAATAAAACAAACTGATTTGCCAAATTGTAATTCAGCTTTGAAGCAATGAATTAGAAGTGACTGTAAATCCATGGTGTCCCTGGATTCTCTTTCCAAGGCCTGTGGAGAATGGCTTGTGGGCCTCTGGGCTCCTGCAGATTAATGGCTGCTAAAGCCCCAGGAGCCTACCACAAACAGCAGGTGCACAGAAAGCTCCAACCTGTACACACATATACCCAGGGGAAGGCAAAGTCACCCTGCTAATTGAAAGATGAAATGACTGAGTCATGAAATGGGAGTGGAACAATTCAGTCTGGTTTATGTTACAGTGTGGTATTGTCTCAGTAAGATCTAATTTATTCCCTTATCGTTTGCATGTAAGCATAAGTACAGAACTCATTTTAGTTGCACATTTGTTTTAATTATACCTGGGGTGCAGTAAAGGTAAAAACTAAAATATTCTAAGAATCAGGTTATCCAAGCAATTATTTGCTATAACAGATATTTTTGCTTCTTGCTCTATTTTTTATGAAACGCGTGACTAAACATTTGCATAGTAATCTAAGGAGCTGGGTTTTTTACTTTGACTATGGCAACTCACGTGACAAGCAAACACATCACTGTTTCCAAGGCTGAGTGAAAAGGTCAGTTCACAGTGTTGTTCTCATCCGCTGATCCCTGTGCACCACTAGTTCATGTACAGTATCTCTCCCCACTTTTCCTCACTATGATACTGTTGCCTAGCAAGCGCTTAGTGTTGTTTGGGGTGTTCTTCTATGTTAACACCTTCTTGTCCTCCTCCATTTCTTCCTCCATTGTCTCCTCCTTCTTTTCCTCTGTATTCACCGCCCTCCTTGAGGTAAACAGTAACTTGGAACGGTGCGTGTCTAATCTGTGTTACCTCATTTTGATCAAAGTTCTTGAACTGTGTCTTTGCTCCTGCGATGTACTTACTCAGGAAACTGTCCCCATAGGTGTCTGAGCCCAAGGTCTGGCTGTGTACCAGATGCTGACGGAACTGCTTCGTATCAGAGTGAAGTCTCCCCACCACCTTGTTCAGCTCCGTGATCCGGTTCCCTACATCTGGTTAATAACACAGCACAAAGGTTATGGAAAACAAAAAACAATATTGACGTACACAGTAATGTAGCAAATTATAAATTATTTTCCCATCTAGTGTCACATACATTAGCAGTGAGCGCAATAACAGTCGAATTTCGGACTATTTACCTTTGCGTTTTGCCTCTTTAAACTCCCGGCGGGCCGCTTCTATGTAGCGCTGCACCAGTACCTTGACTACCTGCAGACGATATGGGACCTGATCCTCTCCCTCGTCTCCATTGTTGTTTATGGTACTGTCACACTGAAAGGAGGGACACATCTAAAAAACGGCGCCAAATGTGACAAATGTGTCAGAGTTGCCAGGGTTTGAATCCTGCAGGGCACATGATCTATAACATAAACTAAAAGGGCTCCGCTGCTGAGTACATTGTAAAGAAACGTATTGTCATCTCAGGTACAACCAAATGTTTATATAATCATTTAATGGCACTTTAGCTTGCAACTGGATAATGACCCATAACATACTTTAAAGCAACATAAGTTTTGTTTACGGTCAAAACTGTAATGTTCTAGACCTACCTGAATCCAATTGAGCATGTGCTTTCACTTGTATTAGACAAGACTGAAGACAAACATCCCCAGAAACACACATGACCTAAAGATGGCTTCAGTACAGGCCTGGAAGAGCATCACCAGGGATGATAGCCAGTCTCTGGGGATTTCTATGGATTCCAGACTTTGGGCAGTCATTGAATGCAAACGACTTGCAATCAAGTAAATATGATGACTTTATTTTTTTATCTTAAATTGTGTTAACTGGTCCACTTACTTTTAGTCCCCTAAAATGGGGGTGTTATGTGTACAAAGTAGTGATGCGAATCCTTTCAAGCACGATTCAATACACATTTAGATACCATTACGTTCCAATACGATGCTTTTAGTATAAAACAATTTGATTTGATTAGGGGTATGATTTGATCAGGTTCAGTTCAATAACATGCAATTTTTGAACACTTTACATTTTTGCATTTATATACCATTCTGAATTACAATCAGTCCATTCTAAAAATAGGTTTCTGCCTTCCATTTATGTTTCTTAAATGTCCAATTAAATCAATTTTAGATATTGTTTGAAATATGAATAGGCCAAAGAGAAGCCTGAATGTAAAATTTCATTAAGATGATGTCTCTTATTTATTCGGTGTTTTGCAAAAGAATGCCATGGCACAAAACGCATCATATCACATACAAAACAAGTGGGTCTGTTTGCTAGGTGGTGTAACTAGCTAAGCAAAGCCAGCCTCCATGTTACCATAACGGGTTGGTGGAGGTCCCAGTTTGGAAGCACCTGATGGCTTCCTTGCAGATTTTGTGTGTGTGTGTTATTTTTTCAGGTCGCCTTGGTCAAAGCAGATTTATGCCCGCAGCTGTTGTAGCCAGTTAAAGGTATATCAATGTCGTGGTATTTGTTTGAAAGCAAAAATCAGTTAGGAATATGCATAAAGTTGGTCAGATATATCATATCATAGATCAGTCACTAGACCTTTCTCTGGAAGTTAGAAACTGTAAAGACAGTAAATTACTTCCAAATGTTAGTGAATCCTCAGTTTGACACATTTGCATTGATTTATTGACCGATTCGTACATTTGCAATGGTTTGAGTTGCCTGCAGACCGATGTACTAACATCTTAAATATTTGAATTGGGGACTAATGCGTTTCGACGAGTCATTACATCCTTATTTGAAAGGGCTGTCATTTACACATTGTTCAGTTTTCATGATGTAAATACCTTCAAATAAAACTAGGGACAGTCTGCACTTTAAACTCTTCATTGTTTCATTTTCATTTCAAATCCAAAGTGCTGTAGTACAGAACTAAAATAACAACACTTGTGTAATTGTCCAAACTATATATACTTACATGCAAAGTGTGTGTCACTTGTGTGCACTCATTTTTATTACATGTCTACAGTATAATACCCACCACAGAGCCAATTGGAGGATAGTCTGGCAGATCTTTCTTTCCGTTGCGACTAAAGAAAAACTGCCTGTCACAGGTAAAAAAAAATATTTTTATGATTAAAATACAATTTTACGGTACAAAGATACAGTGATAATGAGCTTCGTGTTGATATTAGTACCCTGTTCTACCTCAGTAAGTAGATCAAGGTCTTTGGAGAAGGGATTAGGTTAAAGGGTACCGGCACAGTGGAACCTTCTCTGAAGTAACTTAAGTATAGCTTTGAACGAGCAAACTTCCACTCAACATCAGCATCATCCTGACAGGAATAAAAATAATAGCTGTTCATATGAAAGGTCACGGCCATTAGCCAGCCTTGTCTGTGTCTGTGTTGATGTAACATATTATGTTTACCTCTATCTTCTGGAATGAATTTGTGATCATGGCGATGAACAGGTTGAGCAGCACAATGACAATGACTAGAGTATAGATCCCATACAGGACTCTGCCCACACACTCAGCCAGAACAAACTCTGGCATGTCCACATAGCCTTTATTAGCCATACCAAACATGGTCCAAAAGAGGAAGTTGATGGTGTCATTGAAGCTAAAACCAACGGAAAATAGTTACATTGGATTTCAAAGAGTTCTGTACATTAGGGAAATTTTTGAAGTTAGATGCTTAAAGTTCAGGCATACCGTCCAAGGTATGGGGAAGTTACATAAGGCACATAAATATTATTCAGTCCACAGAGAAACGCCGTTCCGATGATCATCAAGAGAAACATGAACCTAATGAAAAATAATGACAAGGACTTGAATTTTCAATGTAAGCATTTTAATTAGCTGTTATTTTTTATTTTTGCATTACTTTATGATAGTGGTCTGCAATCCAGGGACCGACCATAGTGTCTCATTTCAGTCACTTGAAGAGTTGGATGACAATGTATGTGCACATTACTGTAAGTCCTTCTGGATAAAGCAGCTATTACATTTGCAATTAACATAGCAATATGCCACACCTAAAAATCCATATTTGCTTGGATATTGTTTTAAGTATTACGATAACAGATTTGTTTTACTATTTTCTTTGAAACCATCCTCCTCACCACAACCATCATTATTGATTTCTAATCTATTATGACAGATAGCATCACTATGGAAGGAATTTGTGACATTTCACTGGAATAGAAACAGATGTTGTAACTTGCACAAGTGACAATTAAAAGGGAAGAGTGACAAATATTTCAAATGTGTCAACGTTTATAAATTGTTTGAAGTAATTATTGGACTGTCTCTCGAAGCAGCAAGCCTGAAAGCTGGCATTTTCCTTGTCTTTGGCAAAGATGTCAGTAAAATGTAAGCTTGAAACCCCGCAACTGACATTTATCACATAAAATGTTTGTTGTGATCCAAAGGCTATTAGAGTTCCTCAAATGTGTGTTTTCACAGATAGGTAATGGTTACTTCACAAAGTTGTCTGCCTTTTGGTGTCCTTTTCGTGCAGTTTTTTGTATCTATTTCTGAACCGATTGTAAGTCGTCACTATAAATCTTACTCAATTTACCAGTCGCCCAGGCACGCAGAATTTACAGGCTTTCAACATCTCTCCTCACCCACCCTTTTGCTGTTTGTGCAAACTATTTTCCCCAGTCTGCGTGCCTGTAAGAATCTCACACCTGATATCTGAAAACAGGTCTGCACGCATTAGAGACAGGGAGAGAGTATCTGCTTTATAAACCCAGACCCTGTCAACATCCAGACTATCGACTATGTACTTTCATCACAAATCTCTCAAAATATTTTTTTTTTCATTGTTTGGTTTTGTTATTTGTGATGTAGAATTAATAATTATTTAAAAGAATAATTTTTGGATGTATTATAAATGACCCTGTGTAGTATCTCTGCAGACTGCTAAGGGGTCCAGGACCCCAGATTAAACACCCCTGCTTTATGGAGTATAATTTCTACTGTATATCACACAGTGTCTTGACTTGTGGATTGCAGGAGATCTTACCTCACCATGTCATCAATCATTTTCCCAATGGAGATCTGCAGGGTTCCTAGAGACTCGTGTGTCGGCAGGAGGTAGGCCAGGCGAAAGAAGCTCAGCATGCTGGTTACAGCAAACAGAATCTCTGAGATCATCTGCGGGTCTCCCTGCCACCATTCATCCCGTACTGCAGTGACCCAGAAAAGACCCATATATATTACAACCTAATAGAACGTACAAAGTAACAAGACAGTTAATTGTATGAATATACCTGGCCATTAATTTGGCCAGATGATACAAAATACCAGTTTGCTGCTGTCACAGCTCACCTGTTTGGGTGAAGTAGGCACACTCTTTAACTAGGTTTTGTTCCTGGCAAACAAAGTGGCTAATTGCTGTAATGAGGACTCGTAGAGTGAAGGAGGCCAGGTACAAGGTCAGTGCCAACATGTCCAGAATGTTCCACCAATCACGGCAGTAAACCCTCAGCCCCTCAGCCCATACATACTTACACTCACTCCAGAAAAAGCCTATAAGGGACAGAGAATAAATTGCTCAAAATATGGTCATACTACATACTTATGGTACAATGTTTGTTTATGAGTACATATCTAAATATACCTTGCAATGTGTTTGTGAGAAGTTTGTCTTAGAATACATAAATTAAGAGTCAACAAAAACGTAGGATTGACCCACCGACCACCCAGATCATATGAATGGAGCTGAAGAGGAGGTTTGGCTGACGAGATGCAAACTCCTGGTGATACAAATCCATGAAGATTGACTCAACAAGAAGAGAGATGATGAACCATAGGTATGAGGCAGAGTGCAACAGGAATTTGATCACAGGTATCTTCAAAGTCTTTCCAATCTGCAATGGAATTACAAATATCACGGCACATATGAAAGCAATAATCAGGCAATGGATTTTAGTCATTTATAATCAGGCAATGAAAGTATTTTTAGCTCACCTTAGACTTTGGAGCAACCCAGTAGATCAAGCACAGTACGGGCATGGTGACGAAGATCCCGAGAGACACCATGAGCTTCCACATTGTTTTGCCGCCCCTCCACCCTGGGATGTTTCCACACCAAATGGATGACAGCACTTGCTGGCAGATTGGATGAGTCACAAACTTGTACAGGTGGAAATAGTGCACATAAACATCTTATTATTTTATGAAGGCAAAACATATGTATAAGTTAAAGGCAAGTTTAGTTTGACCATTAAATATTGTGGTAGCTGGTGGTAGACTGCTACCAGTTTCTGATTGTAATTGACTGCAAGGCGCAGACGGGACAGGCTTGGGATCCCTTCCTCAAAGGTCTGCTCATCTAGCTCATCATCGTCACAGTTGTTTAGGATCGTTGTGACCTCACTCTGATTCCGACACATGGCCAGCATCTCCACTGCAAACTCCTGACACAGCTCCTCGAGAATAAGATACTGAGGCTGAAGAACACATAGACCATTTTAAGGTTTTTAACTAACATGTATTCTAAAATATCACTGTTTTTTATCATTAATGATGTACTGAATGAAGTTCAATATTAGAGTATAAGCTATGTTTTACTTAAACCCATCATACCTTGAACTCAGGCTCCTTCTTGGAGAGCTTGCAGAGCTCGCGGCTCAGGCGGAAGGCACTAAGCATGGGATCCTCTGTGGTGATCGAGAGGTATGCCCTGCTAGCAAGCCCTCTATATGTGTTGATTCTTGACAGGGAAAACTTCAGCAGATCATACTGCCTCCCATTCCGACACTCCAAGCAGGAACAGGAGATGGAGTGTGGAAGGGGGATTGCATGGCCCCTCTTGGTCAGCATCGTGACAATATCGTACAGGTCTTTCTGACAAGCGATGGTCAATGGGGTCACACCAGGGGCAAACTGAGAGTCATCAATGGAGTGGTCAAAGATGGCCATGGAGAAGGAGTGAACATCCATTTTGCTCCCCTTTTCTTGGTCCAACCGGTCCAGGAGCCTCTTGACCACCAAGGACTGGTTGGTGTCCACTGCCACCAAAAGCGCCTCATGGATCTGCCTGAAGTCAAACTTCACGGCATGCATAAGGGCAGAGAAGGTGTCTTCATTCCCGAGGCGGATGGAAAGATTCAGAGCTTCTCTCCATAGACGGTCCTCAGACTCATCTAGCTGCCGGACGATGCCATTCCCTGTTGATAAAAGGCTGCCCACCAGAAATGATTTGTCCTCCTGAATGGCTGTTATCAGCTCTGGAGGGAAATGTAGCTTTTTGTTTGCAATTGCCTTCCATTTTTCAGACTGAAAGACAATAAGAAGTGTAAATAAACAGTAAGAGAATTCTTTAGAATTACTTTATTTTTCAATGTTTCTAATCTACATCAGAGGTTGTTCTCTTCGTGTAATGAAAAACTCTATATGTGCTGTAGGTTTCAAATGACAACTGTTATTCAAACATTAAATGGGTAAACACAGAAGCACATAAATATTAGATTTTAGCAATAGTCTTACCGTTATATGTTCCATATTGGTTAGCAAGAGAAACTGCAAATCATTTAGTTCATAAAAGAAATCTCATCAAACGCATAATGTAAGTCCCAGAATGTTCAATGTTAAGTTGTAGTTGTGAAGGACCGACTGTATGCCTCTGTTCCACCTGGCTCTGCCTTTACATCTGCTCCTGCACACATAAACACTAGGGATTTCCATTGAACACAGAATAATTAATAACAACCTCCACAACTCCCACGAGGAGTTCACCAATCACAGCGCCTCGTTATATTAAGTCCAACATAAACAGTATACCTTAGGCATATTTGGTCTCACATTTCAAAAGAATTCTGTATCATTTAAGTTCCAACCTATGAGCTGGAATAGCTGCAGCTATTTTAATAGACAAACTAATTCTACCACATCAACGATTTATGCACTTATCATTACACATGGGTCCATTTTCATGCATAAATTGGCCTTCCCTAATTTATTATGCATCATTAACTTAAAAGCTGATATAACATTTTACACTTTGTATACGATCGGCTTCACTGCCAAACTACTTACCAAGTTTGAATCATTTCTCTTTCCTTGTGTTCTGGAATGTTCCCTTCGCCTGATGAGGAATGAAAATCCACACCAGTGCCAAAGCAACTTAAATCTAATTATTACTAGGTTCCTCAATTATTAAGATAAACCACACTCCATGAAGTGGGTTGTTCTTTGCTAGCTTACATGAGGAAATTAATTGCTTTTTTATTCTGCACTGTGTGGACTATCCTGGAAGTTGAGAAATAACTGCATAGTCACCTTTGAGCCAAACAAAAGTAAATGATGAAATTTTAGAAGACAAAAAAGTTCCCTAGACTAACTTCCAGCTCAGAAAATTGGCAGACACCTTACATTTATAAATACAAATTAACATTCATAGCAACAAAATAAAATGTATCTCCCAAATGTTGAAATGGTTGGGAGTGGTTTGGAATGGATGGAAAGAGCAGAAAATAATTGCCATTTGTTTTTATGTTTCTGTTTCATTTTTAGTTTGTTGTTTATTTTGTTATAAACATCTCTATCATTCCTTTGTATACTACAATTTCTATGCTAGTGTTGTCAATTGTAAACAAATAAAAAACTTTACTTTTAAATGTAATTGGTCATTGATAAAAGTGTAATATCATAGGTATCCCATAATTAAATCGGGTAGGGGATTGTGGATAACCAGTAGGTTATAACCAGAGGAGGCAGGGATCCAGAATTTTCTTAGATTGGGTGTCTCGGGGGCTGCACACTTGGGGGAGGAGAGGAGGGTACTGTCACGCCCCTCTCTCCTCCGTGGCCATCTTGGAGCATGGATGCCTCCATGTGGCCATTACCAGACACTTCATGTGGCCATACATACACAGATCTCCATATTTTGACTTCTTGTTCTCATTATCTCTGACTACTCACATGGGTTACTCATTTCCTCATCATTCTCTGTGAATATAAACCCTCTGCACCTCATTGTCTCTGTCGCTCATTGTGTGTGTATTTGTTCACATGATTATCAGTCATGTTAAATATCACCAACTTTGCATTTGCTACTGTAGTGGGAAAATAATGTTGTTCACAGGACCAAATATTGACTATCTCCACATTGGGCTGCACAAGGCATGTTTTTGTGTCCAGATAACTATTCTAGTTGGCTGGCCAGAATGTTGGAGGTTTCTACAGTAAAGTGTTTGTTTCCCCCACCTGGGGTGGGACAGTTCAATATCATGTAAATGTGTGAGGCCATTCTG
>JACXGM010011436.1:8589-25127 GCA_016801145.1 Umbra pygmaea | reverse complement strand
GAAACTCATTGAGATAAAAATCTCTTTTTCAAGAGTGTCCTGGACACGACAGGCAGCATTACATACATACATACATACATACATACATACATACATACATACATACATACATACATACATACATACATACATACATACATACATACATACATACATACATACATACATACATACATACATACATACATACATACATACACAGAATACACAAAAACAAATAACACAAAGCAACTGAATCAGCAATTTTTCAGAGGGAAACAAACGCAGTCCTTAACACATCAGGTAAAACATCTACAACCCGATGTAGCTGCCTCCAAAACGATCAACATCCTCTTAACATCCAATAAACTATGTATATGGGATAATGATTCAGACTGTACTAAATGTCAAATGCACCTGATGAACTGAACTGTTAAAGCACAACTCGAAATGTCCATTGACATTCCTGTTCAAATGGCAAAATATGCACTGCGTGGTATAGAAAATTATTGTCACATCTTAACTGACTTTTACATTTTTTTAAATATCATCAAAGAAATGGTCCACAGCTTTTCAAAGCTGCTTACTGAAAGAGAAAGTATTTCTGTTTTCACTCCGTGGAATTCTACAGTGTACCGGTAACAAATGTTCGAATGAGTTATAGCAAGGTGAAGTTAGTTGTATAATTGAACCATCATTACACTTCCTGCGATACTGTAAACATCCAACCACCACCACAAAAATAATTTAGAAAAATAATAATGATTAAGGTCTAAAGCAAATGTATCAGAAATTGGAATGCAAAACCATTCCAGCAGACAGACTGCATCTCTGAGTTATATTTTGCTGAAAAATATTTTGCAATCAGAAATTATAAAAATATATTTTGCCCCCTCTGGCCACACCGTAGAACCGGCCCTGCTTCCAAAACATTAACTGCCCCACCCACGGCTAGAACATAGGGCACCTCCTTCTCTCGGAAAATTAGACTGTGACGTCATCCTACCACAGTAGCTCCATTCTCTAATCCAGTGGTCCTCAAACCCTTCCATGGAGGGCCTAGTGTATGCAGGTTTTTGCTTTTACCTTGTACAAGCCTGATGGAGTAGCTCACTAATTGGTTAGGATCTCCCCTCACCTTGCAGTCTAGGTCCTAACTATGCTCTAATTGAAGGGAAAGACCAAAAACCAGCATACACTAGGCCCTCCATGGAAGGGTTTGAGGACCACTGCTCTAATCAAAGTCTAAAGAGTGATGCTCCAGCTAAAAAAAACATCCAGAGATGGAACGAGCATTCAGAGGCCACACTCCAAGACTGATTTGATGACGTGGATTGGGATGTGTTCAAGACCGCCTTGGAAGGAAACGTTTTTTGACTACAGGGTGAATAAGACAGAGCACCCTCAAATTGTCATCAATATAGACACTGTAGAGAGTGTTGCAGATTTTGTGTTCCTCTGAGGTCACATCTCGGAGAAACTGGACTGATCACAACACTCATCCATGGTGGTTAAGAAGGCACAGCAGCGCCTGTTCACCCTCAGGAGGTTGAATAACTTTGGCCTGTCCCCGAGAGCTCTCACTGAGTCCTACAGGGGCACCATCGAGAGAATACTGACAGGTTGCATCACTGTCTGGTATGGGAACATTAAGGTGACTGATTGCATGGCTCTGTGAAGGGTTCAACGCTAAGCTGAACATGTCATTGGGTCCTCACTACCCCCCAGAAGGCACCTATAACACCAGGTTCCAATAGAAAGCAGATAATATCATTGCCGGTGCCAGCCATCCTAACCACAGCCTGTTCCAGCCCATCAGGTCCACCAGAAACAGCTAGTTATGGAGCATCCCATCTAAAACAGTCAGGTTTCACAAAAGCTTTTTCCCAAAGGCCGTCAGGCTGCTAAATTGTGCACATTTAAATTCATGGTAAACTGTAGAGTCATGACAGTCATATGGACATTCCACTGGTATTTGATCACCACATAGTATGATGCTGATGTGTGACTGTCAGCTGTCGGTTTCTATGGACACTGTAGCCTGCTGTAATTGATCCTAGCTGTCAACTACATTCCTGTAAGCAGCCCTGGACACATGACCATACTATATCCCACTGCTCATATTGGGACCAGAGTAATTGTACATAATCTTATTGGGTCATCTTTTCATTATTCTGATGCACATGAATTGTCAAGTAGTATTGTGGTCACTAGTATTCTGTGGTCACTGCTTACATAGATATTTATATTATGCTTGATCTCATAGTCCCCTTATCATATGGTTATTGATAGAGATGTAGTCTATTTTCTATTTGGACATCTTTGGGTTTTTATTTAGCATTGTTGGAGTACCGGGGCACAAGATTTTCACAAAATAAACATGTCCCATTCAAAACGTTTTGAATTAAGAGCAGATATAGTCCTTGGTTCACTCAGAACTAACCAACCTCAGCCAGCACAAAACTATTCTGTGGCGTACTGCATTATAATCGAAAATTCTCTGCAATCTGGATAACAGAATTTGGTTTGCATCCTGTGACTCTAAAAGGGTCTGGGACACTGTAAATTCCATGGAGAACAACAGCACCTCCTCCCAGCTAGGAGGCAACGCTGTCACCACTGTTAAGTCTACTGTAGTTGAGAACTTCGTCAAGCATTTTGCTCTGGCGGGCCATGCTTTCTACCTGGCAACACAACACCATGCCCAATGGCTCTGATCCCCCTGCACAATCTGGCCCAAGCCCACCAGGTTTCTCCTTCACCCAAATCCAGTCGACTGATGTTTTAAAAGCTGCAAAATCTTGACCCCTACAGATCAGCTGGGCTAGACAATCTGGAACCTTTCTTAAAAAAAATATCCAAAGCAATTATTGCAAGCATGTTTAACCTTTCTTTTGCATTATCAGAGATCTCAACATATTAGAAAGCTCCTACAGTCATCACCCTCTTCAAAGGGTGGGCACTCTAGACCCAAACTGGTACAGATCTACTGTATATCGATCCTGCCCTGCCTTTGAAATGTCTTCGAATGTCCAGTTAACAAAAAGATAATCGATTTGTTTGAATCCCACCTTATCTTCTCCAATATGATCTGGTTTCCGAGCTGGTCATGGGTGCACTTCAGCCATGCTCAAGGTTCTAAACAACATCATAACTGCCACTGACATAAGACAATAATAAATGTGCAGCTGTCTTCATCGACCAGGACAAGACAATTGACTCGTCACATCCTTATTGGCTCAGACCCTTGGATCCTAAAAAGACTGCCTTGCCTGTTTCACCAACTACTTCTCAGATAGGGACTGTTGTCTGGACATCTGGCTGTCTCTGTGGTGGTGCCTCAGGGTTCAATCCTCGGGACGACTATTTTCTGTATATATCAATGATGTCGCTTTTGCTGCAAGTGACGCTCTGATCCACCTCTATGCAGACGACACCATTCTCTATACATATGATCCTACATTGGACACTGTGTTAACAGACCAAAAGAGCTGTCATACCATATAACACTTCTGTGGCCTTTTGTTTAAACTTTAATCTTTAGTCAATCTAAATTCATGCTCTTCAACTGATCACTGCCTGCACCTGCCTGCCAAACAAGCATCACCACTCTGGATGGGTCTGATCTAGAATATGTAGACAACTACAAATACCTAGAGGTCTGGTTAGACTGTTCACTCTCCTTTCAGACCCATTTAAACATCGCTAAGCCATAATTAAATCTTCACTCTTCCTGGCAAACACATCCTGGTGAAAATGATAATGCTACCAAGCCTAGACTTAGATGATGTCAATTATAGAACTACCTCAAACTCTCTCCTTAAGAAATTAGATGTAGTTTAACACAATGCCATTTGTTCTGTCACCAACGCTCCATATAACACCCACCACTTCAACCTCTATGCAGTAGTTATACACTCTGTGCCTAACTCACTGGTATCATCTCATCTACGTCTTACTAGGCAAAATCCCACCGTACCTAAGTTTACTAATCACCAGAGCATTGCCCATTCTCAACCTGCGCTCAAGCAAGTGTATCTCTCTGGTTGCCGCAAAAGCCTGTACCTTCTTTGGCCGCCACTCTTAGTGCTTCGCTGCTAATGACTGGAGTGAACTACAAAAATATTTTAAACTTGAGTCCACCTCAAGTTCACAGCTCACTACCTTTAAGGAAGTACTACCAGAGCTCTGCTCGTTTATGCCCTAGTGCCTTCATCACACTCATGGCATATTTTGCACATATTCACCTGCTGTCTTTATACGATTTTGGACACTATAATTTGCACAGTTACTGTATGTTCACTATGTAATCTATTCCAGTGTTGTTTCTGCCCTGCCAGTTTGCATTCCAAATTATCTACGTCTCTAGCTTAGACCTCATTTGCATGGACTGTAAATATAAATCCTACTGTGTATCCCGTATTCTGTTCACAACCAGGTTGCCGTTGCAAATGAGTATCTGTTCACAATCAGGCTACCTGGTTAAATAAAGGTGAAATATTTTTATTGGTTTACTGTTACTTTAAGATGGCTAGTCTATGAAAATGTAATTTAGCTAAATATTCAGATATCCTTGGAAGGCAATATTATTAGACCTAGCAATTAATAATTATTGATTTCACGATTAACGTAAGAAACGTTCTGTGCTTTTGTAAAATGTCTTGCACCTATTATTTCATTGTCTTAAATATTGGACCAAAACATTCCATGGTGTGTTTATGCTTTTGTTCAGTTTATTTCCGACTGGAAAAGTCAACCATTTGTTAAACCAAGGGGAAAATCTGTGTTGCTTAAAGCAAAATCAAGCCATGCTAACATCAGGATATTATGATGTCAAAAATAAATCTAAGTCAGCAAAATTTTTTGCCTGACATCTAATTTTTCAGTGTAGCCCTATTAAAGGCAGCCGCTCATAGCTCCCATTAACCTCTTTCCTCTGAAACAGTTTGACAAGTAGATGCAGAGCATTCACCATCCACCATGTCCAGTAAACTTAGGTAACCCCTCTCTGGCTTCATGTCCTCAGCACGACCCCTGTCAGGAAGACGCAGAATGTCCACCAACGGTTCTTTCCAGAAGGCGCAGGTAACCCAGCTAAACAAATCCCTCTCTGGCTTTTTGTCCTCAGCATGAGCTTCTGTCACTGGATATTATAACATTGCATCCCCAAGGCCACATGTTCAGAAATACCTATGGCATTGTGTCATTACATGATTTCCATTGAGTGGTTTATTCAAATACTCACTACCATGTGGCGTTTGAGAAAGACAAGGGTGTAGAAGCAAGGTGAGACATCCCCCCCCCTCAATGTTAGAAGCTTAAAATATGGTCCCCCTAATCAAGAACATAAAAATCACTCCTACGCCTTAGGCAAGACATAATTTCCCCTGAAACAATTGTAAGGGGTTGTGGTTTTGAGTGTGTGTTTCAGAGTTTAATCACCTGCTGGCTGTGTTCCGTAGCTCCCTCCATTTCCTGAAACAGCAAGAGATACTCATTTAAATTGGAAGAGCTCATATTTATACATACAATAGAAAATGTATAAAAACATGTTATACTGTACAACAAATGAGCAAACAACAAATTGACTAAACATACCCACACTGCTCAGAAATAGTCGAAGTCCAGTATAAATTAAATAAAATTCAAGCTGAGTCGGTAGTAATCTGGACTGGGCCAGCATACTTTTAGATTGTTAACTAGCCTGTTGACCTAATGAAGAAGCTAACTTTAGAAAGCTAAGAAAATAGCTCACACAATGGCAATGTAAGCTATGGTAGCCAGGTTACCAGAAATCAAAACTTGTTTAGATTTGAAATTTTGCTGCAAATGTTATTTTTGTGCTAGAAATAGAGTTAATGAATGTTATAGTTAAATCTGACAACTACATTTGCTTTATCAAATGTATACATTCTAAGTTCCATTACAAAAATGCAAGGCTACTGTCACACATTAGTTGGGGTTCTTATGTCTTGTCTCTGTGATTCCTCTGTATGTGTTGTTTTGCCTCCCTCTTGTGTCTAGATCTGGTAATTGGGGTCTTGGTTAGATTGGTGGTTTATTCATTGTTTTAGTCACAGATGTTTTTTGTTAGCAATTAGTCTGTCTTAGTATTTAACCTGGTTGTTCTCCCCTTGTCTCTTGTCGGTCAATGTTTTACTGTGGCGTCTACGTGGTACCGGTTCTATATATTTGGATTTATGAAAGAAGACTTGTTTTGCCCCATGAGGCAGTATTATTTTGTATGGAAACAAAAGTCTATTGGATTATCACTACCTCGCGCCTGTCTCTACCTTAAGCCGTTACAGCTACATTTCTGGCAGATTTTTTTATTGGCTGTTTGAAATGCAGCTGTTGCTTTTTTGATGCTGTCTTAAATATGTGTTAATTAGAAAATAAAAGTTTGGAAAGTAATATACAGCTCTGGATAGAATTAGGAGACCACCGCATTCCATGAACTTTTGACATAATTTCCCCCACATATATGGAAATATTGTCTGGTCAGAATAATGAAAAAATATGCTGTTGTCAGTGCTCGAATAATGCAAAGAAATTACACATGTATTACACATGAAATAAAAATACAAATAATAATAATATTAATATTAACAATCATACAGGGTGCAGAAATTCAGTGTAAACAATATAACTATGTGTACAGTTAGTGCAAATTATGTCTAAATTAGGAGGTAGATCAATTGGTATGAAAAGTGACATGGCAATAACAATGGAATATTTAACACTTGAGCTGGATATTGTACAAATATAGAGGAATGCAGAAATGGTTTATAAGACAAATATGTATATCTGGCAGTTGGCTGGCATCTCTCTTCAATATCTTACACTTATTCAACACAGATTTGCTTCCTTAGAGAAGCTAACCCACAGGACCACACACAGACACCGCCTCAGGGTGAAGACCAACCGATCAACCTACGTAACATGACAGCCACTGAACCAATTACATTGGTGTTTGATGTTTTTCATGAACGTCCCATTAAGGGAGGAATTATTAAATATATGACAAGGTTGCACAAGTCATGTTTCTCTCTACAGGAAGATACCTAGCTGGATGGCCAAAACATATCTGAGAAGTTGCACTTAGACAAATGTCTCACCCCCTAAGGAGAGACGTTTTAATTAATGTTAATGTGTGGCAGCCCGATTCTGTTGTCTTAATTGTGTTAGCACCAAGCTGGCAACCAAATGTCTGTGAATCATTTCATTAATGAAAAAGTGTCAATACCAGTTCTGCTTGTTTTCATTGTTTTAGCCAGTGTGTCAAAGTGTCAAATTTTACCTATGGGAGAAGGATATTAGACCGACACGTATTCTTGGTATGTTATCTGTACTCATTGTCTGGTAAAGTGTTATAATTGTCTATTATTGGAATTAGATTGTATTACTTTAAAATTAGCTCTGTTTGGGACATTCCCAGTTATACCACAGAATATCTCCAGTGGATTTTGGGAGGTCAAATGTGGCTCTGTTGGGAAATAGGGATGGAGTGGGAGCAGTTCTGCTTTGTCCAAGCAAGGTTTTAAATGGGTTATTGTGAGGACATAATGATTTAAATTGGGTTTCACCACTTTAAAAACCTTTTTTCAACATACTTTTACCAGGCAGAGTGTAGTTGGGCCTGGATTGAGAGCCTATGCACTCTCTATTTCTGATGCAGCAAAGGATTCACAAAAGCCTTATCTATTGCCAAGGCCGCCCATAAGGGGGGGGAAAGGTGAAAGCTTTCTGGGGCCCAGCTGAGGGGGGGGCCCATGGAGGCCAGGAATATGTCAAAGTGCACAGGGGCGGCCCATTCACTTTACCTTTTCAGGGGCCCAGACATTTCTGTTGGCAGTCCTGTCTGTTGCTGGTAAGAATTTTTTCTTTTCTTTCAGCCTATAAATAAAGTCCTCATTGCATTCAAGAATAGACATAATTCACCAAAATTCAGGAATGACAGCATGATGAAATAATTGGAGATTTCAGAGAAAATATACTTAAGGGAATATTAAAATTATCTCATATACTTTGGTTCTTACGGTAATAGCCCTTCAGTGACCAGTGGTGGGCTGTCAGGGACTGCAAGGCTTTCTCTGCAGGCCCAAAGATAATCAGAATCCAAAATGTATTTTTGTACTTCTTTAATATATTTTTTCATTAACACTATATATATTTTACAAAGTTCATTTAAATTAGTCTATATGGTGATTTCATTGCTACAGTACGTTCTTTTCAGTTGCCTTGCTTTTACAGCACATATAAATGAAAGCTTTTATCCAATAAGATTTTTTCATCTGTGTTGTCTCCGGGTAGACTAGGGCCTTCAGAATTCCGAGTGAATACCGTCTGCTGTTGAAGCCCATCAGGACCATGTTGTTGATTGTCATATTTTTAACCAATCAGATTTCGACTTTACCATGTTGAGTGTGTTCTTTGACCAAGTAAAGGAGTAGGACCTGGAGCCGGCAGATATACGACCCAGACAGTTTTAAGCCCCAGACAGTTTTAAGCCCCTGATGTTCCTGATGCTTCCAGTAGGGGGAGGCTATAATATGAGCCTAACTGTATATCAGAACTTGCAGCGTGATACAGACAGGCGATTTTTACTTTCTATCATTACATTAACCATTAGCCTTACCCAAACCCTAACCTTAACCTTGCTGTTAAGCCCATCTAAAATATATTAAGAATACCTTCAGTATTTAGAGTACTGAAATGTTACGTCAGAAATACATTAGTTTGGCGATCTTTACTTTCTATCATTACATTAACCATAAGCCTTACCCAAACCCATACCCTAACCTTAACCACTAAGAAACCTTGCGGTTAAGCCCATCTAAAATATATTAAGAATACCTTCAGTATTTACAGTACTGAAATGTTACATCAGAAAAACATTAGTTTGGAAATGTGCTGAAAGACACTAAAATATCCTTCTACCCCTACTGGACGCATTAGGAATAACAGGGGCCTAAAACTGTTTAATTGGTCGTAAAACTGTACCCTGGGCCGTATATCTGCCGGCTCCATGTCTGCAGCCTCCCCGTATAGAAGTAAAGCGTTTCTGCAGGCCTAGCCTTACGTCAGCATAGTTTCTGTTGCTGATAGGAGGGTCAGTTTAATAAAGTTCAGCAAAAAAAAGTAAAAAATAGTTTGCCATCCAAACAAGAACTAGCTTAGCTCTCCCAACATAGCGCTCCCGTCTCCGATTTCTTTAAACTTTAAATTTTTAGATTGTTAGATTTTTTACTTTTAGCAGAATGGCAGATGGAGGTTAAGAAGTAGCTTTGGTGGCGAATATAGGACTGGGCTGGATCGACTCTCAGCACTGGGCAAGATCTTTTATTGGAACTTAATGCAAAGATGTGCTGTACAACCGTGTCATACAAGTCTTTTTAAAAGAGAAAGGAGGATGGACATCGTTTTCAAATGAGCAGCTTTGGTGAGTATGATGTATTTTTATATATTTTTACTAGCAGGGCCTTAACTAGGGATGGGCCGATACCGATACCAGTACATTCAAGTAAAGAATGAAGGATGCAATTCGGTGCATACTGTAACTGTAGAAAACGGCATGAGGAATCGCCCCAGACCTAGCCTCTGAAAGCCAGCTTCAGCGAGGAAAGACAAATGTCGGTAGTTTGCAAAACTCCTGGGTGAACAAAATAGTGGTATTTCTGAGTTCTGACATACAAATGTTAAGAAATATAACTTAAAGGAAATACGATGTAGCCTATTTATATATATTTTTCAATAGATTACATTGATAGTACAGCTAATTGTGTGCCGATTATAATAAAACAATAAAATACCTTAACAGAATAATATGATTAGGTAATTATCCCTGTTTTGGAGAAAGTCACTTCAAACAGACATTCTCATCTTACACAAAACTTCTGCAATGCTTAGTTAGGGCAAATTCGAACACAAACATCTAATGCGTTTGCGTTTACAAACGTGTTTCTCTCACTTAATTAGGGAAGGAGACGTAAACAAGTTAGTTCTTGTTTAATTGGTTAGGACAATGATTTTGGCTATCCGATGGCTACAGTATGTGTAATGCGACATCCTGTCATAGTGCGTAGTGTTACAGTCTTATGGTTTCAGTCGTGTCGGGTCAATTAGTGTATTGTAAGTCTCATAGGTGTTGAGCCTCGTGTTAAATAACCTTTATTGAGTGGAATAAACTTATCTTCACTATGAATATGGGGTGGTTATGTCGAATGACAATAATCTATAGCCCAAGAATGTCATTGTGAGGTTATTATAATGAGTTTTAATTTCGGGAAGATAGTGAAGGCATAGGTGTAAAATGCACAGCCCGCCACTGTCGGTGACTAACACTGAAACTACACTGGACGTGTCGCACCACAGTCATAGCATTGTCAATGTGGTTTTTGCACAAAGAATGTGATGAGACCATGTTGACATTAAGTAATAGCGGTTCTTTATCTAAAAGCTTTTCCATTTCCACTATCAATGTATAGTTAATAATGTACAGGTAGGGGGGATGGTGCAGCTGATTGGCCACCTCATCATGAAATGTTCAATGAGAAGTTGCAGTAAGCTGGGGGACCAATATACATAATTAATGTATCCTTGTCAACACCATATCTGGAAAATGGCTTTATTTAATAAAACCATGGTTTCTGAAATGGATTTAATGCCATAGTTGATAAAAATGGATTGACAGTAAATTAATGAAACTGTATTAGATTATTGTAGAACAACTAATTGGAAGTAGGCTATATATATCTATCAACAACCTCCAAATGGAAATTTTCGCGTTTTAATAAAAGGTTAAAATACAATAACGAACATTTCTGCCTGTGCAGTGTGAATTTTTATAACTATTGAGGTTCTTTATGAATTTATATTAGATTCCGAAGTTATTTTTGTGCATTTGAAGCATAAAATTACACTGGTTCAAGCGAGCCTCGCTTTGCACAATGGCACACTGCTGTTGGCTTTTTTAACATGTCTCTGATCACCGTGAGTTCAAAACCTGCGACTTGTGTTTCTGTCTCGTTTTGGAGACGGTTCAGTGAATTGACGCGTCCAGTGTACTCTAGTTTGGCCCTTAGACTATAAATGTATTTCTACAATCAATTTCAGTCATTGTAGGAGATATTCTATTGAACAGTTTTGGCATCATTTGCTGGTTGTTTTTTGTAATTACACAATCGGAAGTCTGCAGTCAAAATGGCAGAACTACTCAACCATAAAGAAACAGAGGTTTACTATAAAGAGCAAGCACAGCTCCTACGCAAAAATGTGTTGCTGCATAGATTCAGACCAGACATGAAGACCTTTAAATTCCAAGCAATGCGTTAATAAAAAAGTTTTTCCCAGAGGGATGTAGCACTCTTGAAATTGCTAAGATATTGGGGCATGATCACAGGCTGAAACCCAAACACTACTGAACAAGACACATAAGTTGAAACGTCAAGACTGGGCCAAGAAATCTCTGAAGACAGATCTTTCAAAGGTTGTATGGACTGATGAGATGATCAATGAGATGATGATCAGATGGATGGACCCACAGCTAGATCAGTAACGGGCACAGAGCTCCACTTCTTTTCAGATGCCAGCAAGGTGGAGGTGGGGTACTGGTATGGGCTGGTATTATTAAAGATGAGCTAGTTGGACCTTTTTGGGTTGAAGATGGACTCAAACTCAACTCCCAAACCTACTGCCAGTTTATAAAATACACTTTCTTCAAGCAGTGGTACAGGAAATAGTCTGCATCTTTCTAGAAGACCATGATTTTCATGCAGGACAATTCTCCGTCGGATGCATCGAAGTACTCCACTCGTGGCTAGCCAGTAAAGCCCTTAAAGATGACTTAAAGACTTGTGGTCCTTTTTTAAATGGTCTATATACAATGAAGGAAAACAGTCCACCTCTCTGAACAGTGTCTGGGAGGCTGTGGTTGCTGCTGCACAAAAAGTTGATCGTCAACAGATAAAGAAACTGACAGACTCCATGAATGGAAGGCTTATGACTGTTATTGAAAAGAAGGATCACTGATTTGTTTTGAAATGTCAGAAATGTTTGTCACTTTAACAGATGAAAATCAACAAGTGATTTTTCATTTACATGCATAATTATTCTGCACACTAATAGCGGCCCAACAATTGTGCACACATAGATATTCTCCAAAGAAATCCAAGACACTTTTGCTTTCTTAACTATTCAGGTATGAGGTGTATTTACATTTTGGATTTCCAGAGAGCACTGTTAATCCTCAAGAATACCACTTGCCAAATTATTGTGCACACAGTGTATTTCTCAAAGCTATTATCTCAAATATCTTCTGCATATGTCTAGTTTACAGTCTCATTCACATTTCTCATTTTACATTAGTTTTTTCTGATCCCTCAACCAATTTAATCAACAAGGTAATGAACAGTGTTTCTCAATTGGTGGGTCAAGAGCCAAGTTTGGACACTAGAGCAGATGTGATCTGTGGTTTTTCACAGGTGACTGAGTAAAAAATGAATAAACTGTAAATAATTTAGAATGAACATACACTAGCTCTGATTATTAAGAATCCCAGCGCTGCATAGCACATACGTATCGAACAGACGGACACAAACGCATGTACCCTTTTTGCAAGGTGGTTTCACACCAACACCAGGCCCATATCATCCTAGTTGTGCATCCAGTGGCAACACAGATCAATCAGAGCAGCAGCCAAGAGATCAACAAAAGCATGACAGCTTCAGAGTGGGGTTCAATTCAATCCCATACACATGCTAATACACAAACTGTCCAATAAGAACACCATGTACGTTTTTTCAAGCAAATGTGAAGATATCTCAGTAGCACCATTTTTTATCAAGGTTTAGTGCAAGCTGTATCTGCTTCAGATACTATGTTCCTTCTGCAAGGATTATCTGGTTTATTTCGAGTTGAAATAAATTTTGCCGTCAAACAACAGAGCGATCACTGCTTGGGTGCAAACTGGGTTTTGGGAGATGACTGGTTGATAGATTAAGCCAATGACTATCATGTTGACAGTTTGTCAGGCCTTTCTAATTGGCTAACAAAGTCCCAGTGTGAATCATTGATAATTCCATATTTGAGGAAGTGCCAGCAATCAGATATGTGTAAGGTGAAAAAAATTGGATTTTGAGATGCTCAACTCCTAATGGTGGCAAACAGAAATAGGATAACATAAAAATTAGCTGCTATATCATTTATGTTACACTGATTTAATTGACTGATGCCATCCCATTTGACACTGATTTCATTGTTGTCGAGCAAAGCGATGCCATTTTCAAGGCACGGAAAAGCTTACATGCACATGGGACAGCATCAACACTCTTCAAACACACTACCATGTACACACACACTACCATGTACACACACACTACCATGTACACACACTACCAGTCTCACCATATTTCCTGGTGGATTTGCTTTCATCACTAGTACTCAGGCTTAGTTGCTGAGAGCCATATGGGTAGCCACCATCACCTGTGGGAGAAATTCACTATATGTTGTTAAATTATCTCAGTATAGGGTGTTTATTGTTTCAGATTACTTCTTATTTTGGTTTAGATGATATAATGTGCATCATAAGACTGTTTGTGTGGCAGAGCTCTTACCATCCAATCCAGCAATGTTAACTGGAGCTCCATTGTAAGGAAGCTGACTAACTCCAGCCCCTGTAGAGTACCACACGTAGCAACAGTCAGTTCAACTGTTAAATCCACTAAAATATGATAATTCTAATGAATAAATGCAATAGTTACACAAAGGAGGAAATTTCCCACATTTGTTCATAGAATGCACTCATATTTAGTCTAATTGTATCCAGCGTGTTGTTTGTGTTATATCTGCAGTCTTTGCAATTATATTAAAAGTGTGGAACAGCACTGCAACCACCAAACACTTCCTCTGTGCCTCATTATTACATACATACAGTATATTATATATATATATATGTATATATATATATATATATACACTTAGGCTGTGCCTCATTATTATTAGGCTCAGCTGCTGTCTCTGCCTTCCTCTCTGTCTCCCCTACCTAGCTCCTGCTTCCTCCTGTACTGTCAAATAAAAAATGAAAGAAAGACTGCCCAAAGAATTCATGAAAAAAATAGGAAGACCGTTTTTTTACTAGTCGTATGCAAACGTTTAGGCACCCCTGACAATTTCCATGATTTTCATTTATAAATAATTGGGTGTTTGGATCAGCATTTTCATTTTGATCTATATAATAACTGAAGGACACAGTAATATTTCGGTTGTGAAATGAGGTTCATTGGCTTACCAGAAAATGTGCAATATGCATCAAAACTAAATTAGACAGGTGCATACATTTGGGCACCCATGTCATATTGTTGATTTTGAAACCTGTAACAACCTAGCACTGATTAATTGGAACACACAATTGGTTTGGTGAGCTCATTGAGCCTTGAACTACATAGACAGGTGCATCCAATCACGAGAAAAGGTATTTAAGGTGGCCAATTGCAAGTTGTTGTTCTCTTTGACTCTCCTCTGAAGAGTGACAACATGCGGGCCTCAAAACAACTCTCAAAGGACCTTAAAACAAAGATTGTTCAACATTATGGTTTAGGGAAAGGCTACAAAAAGCTATCACAGAGATATAAGCTGTCAGTGTCCACTGTGAGGAACATAGTGAGGAAATGGAAGACCACAGGCACAGTTTTTGTTAAGGCCAGAAGTGGCAAGCCAAGTAAAATATCGGAGAGGCAAAGGCAAAGGATGGTGAGTATGGTCAAAAACAGCCCACAGACCACCACCAAAGACCTACAACATCATCTTGCTGCAGATGGTGTCACAATGCATCGTTCAACAATTCAGCGCACTTTGCACAAGGAGAAGCTGTACGGGAGAGTGATGCGGATGAAGCCTTTTCTACACACATGTCACAAACAGAGTTGCTTGAGGTATACAAAAGCACATTTGGACAAGCCAGCTTTATTTTGGAAGAAGGTGCTGTGGACTGATGAAACAAAGATTGAGTTATTTGGTCATAACAAGGGGCATTATGCATGGCGGCAAAAGAACACAGCATTCCAAGACAAATACTTGCTACCCACAATAATGCTGTGGGGCTGTGTGGCCAGTGCCGGTACTGGGGATCTTGTTAAAGTTGAGGGTTGCATGGATTCCACTCAATATCAGCAGATACTTCAGTCACAAAGTTGAAATTAGGCCGGGGCTGGATATTTCAACAAGACAACATCCCAAAACACTGCTCAAAATCTACTCTGGTATTTATGCAGAGGAACAAGTACAATGTCTTGGAATGGCCATCCCAGTCCCCAGACCTGAATATCATTTAAAATATGTGGGATGATTTGAAGTGGGCTGTTTATGCTCCGCAACCATCAAACCTAACTGAAGTGGAGATGTTTTGCAAGAAGGAATGGTCCAAAATACCTTCATCGAGATTCCAGACACTTATTGCAGGCTATAGGAAGAGTCTAGAGGCTGATAATTCTGCTAAAGCAGGCTTAACTACATAAAATTCTAAATGAAATTGTTGATCCAAACACCCAAATATTCATAAATGAAAATCATGGAAATTGTCAGGGGTGCCTAAACATTTGCATACGACAGTATTTAACCAATATTAGTTGCGGGTAATATAAATATTTGAGCATTTCCCCAACCCCTTTGTTCGCTCTCCCCTCTCCTGATGTGTATTTACCCATGCCAGCATCAGAACCCAGTCTCAGAGGTTGTACACCCCCGTATGGCCCTGAGCCGTACCCGCCCGGTTTCACACCATCAGCCCCCGGCCCGGCAGCGACCCCAGGGAGGCCCGTGTAGGGCAGAGCACCACCAGGACCAGACTTAGCGCTCCCTACAAGCACACACAGGATACAGCGTGAACCAGAAACAATGGCAGTTAAGTAGAGAGTGTTGGGTAAAGTTACTTTTACAATTACTTTTGATTTACTAGTTGAGTTCACAAGTTTTGGGAAGTCCCAAATTAAGACAAAATGATCAGGTAAATGGAGTTCATATCTTAACAGTGACCTATAAAACAAATAGAAAGAGTTAAGAAAATATCAATCATGGTCACCAGTAAGATATGAACTCCCTTTACCTGATCAATTTGTCTTAATTAGGGACTTCCTAAAACCTGTGAACTCAACAAGTAACTCAAAAGCAATTAAAAAAGTAAAAGTAACTATACCCAAAACTGGGTAGAGATGGATTTAACAGATGACAAAATGGTGGCCTAGCAGTTAGAGTATCTGACATGTAACAAAACAGGTTGCTGGATCGAGTGCCTGATTGAGAAGTTGACAAATTGGTAATCCTATACTTGGTAACACTTTATTTTGAGAGTCCATCTCTAGATGCTCTACATTTTATCTGCATACTGTCAACAACATTTTAACAAACTATCTACTAACCCTAACCCTAATCCTAACCTTAACCATTCCCCTTATGTTAAACCTAACCTTAACCATTACCCTAAAACATATTCTAAACTTACCCCTACCCTTAAAATACACAATTAGTTGCTTATCAACAGATGGTTTGTTGATAGTTTGTTGATA